>WSFP011289258.1:0-47824 GCA_009831015.1 Picea engelmannii | reverse complement strand
TGGGGGAAACAGGGTGTTACAACCTCCTACATCACAAAGTTTCATTATTGAGTCTATGTTGTCAGAGTCCTCCATATGTCTCATGATCGTGTTCAAAGGACGTCTATAAGCATGTGTTGGCCATTTCTCAGAACTTTTGATTTTGCATGTCGTCCATACCATCAGTGTGTCTCATAATCACATGAAGTTGTAGTCCTACCGTGCACCCTGGTCCTACTTTCATTATGGGTAGGTAACCTTGAACCCAATAGTTGACATATCCTAATTGATCGTTGACTTGGGGATTTCCCTTCTGTTCGACGACAATAAATCTATTCACACATGGGGATTTGTGCAGTGTCTTGGATTCCATTAGCCTTATTCATGGTTTCCTCTCCTTTGTCAGCAGTTTTCATCATTGGCTATTATTCAGAGGGTCTTTTTTGTGCATTGCTTGCATCTGGTGCATGCGAGAGACACACAAGGTCATTGCTTTGTGAACATCATCTTCGTCTGAGTTCCTCTAAATCATCACGCTATTTCTTTGTACCTCGTGCTGAATGATGAGAGATGCCTTAATGCTCTCCTTTCAGCGGGTCTCCTTCCATCGACTTCAGATCGTCTATTCTGGAAACGAGGCCTAGAGTCCTATGAGTACCTAGAGGCTTGTAGTCATCAGTGGCAAGTTCTCTCGCCATCGACAGTTGGGAATACATCAATGTCTCCTGATCAATGGATTCTTCAAGTGTTCGACCTCAACACCTTTATTCACACTTGTAATAATGTACTCGGTGCCTCGATACCTACTTTCATTATCAATAGGTTGTTTCGCGTTTGTTAACGGTATACCTTAATGATCGGTAATCAAATGAAGTCTCATTGTGTTCGAACTCAACTCCTTTATTCACATGATGTTGATTTGCACCTTTGGTGGATTGTGTAGAAGACTTGAAGACATCAGTTCATAGTCACAACTTGTCTGAGTTGTTGCTATCATTCATTGGACTAGTACCTATATGACTTCAGTGATCATGGGAGATCATATTGTACTCCATTGTATACAGATATCTTCAGATTTATTTTGAGAATGGTTTTCATTGGGCTTTGTTCATGACTATGACAACCTATTGCATGTATTTACCTTTGTACTTCATATTCATGGCCATGAACAGTTGTTTGGTATATTTCCACATGGATCTGCAGTGCAATTCAAATTGGCAGCCATGTATACAAAGTCATTATGGATTGTAATATTCTTATGAGAAACTAGTTCATCCAGATGGGTCTCCATTACTCCACTTCTAGGAATTATAATGTATTTCGACCATCGCAAATACTCCTCTGACCTCACGCATTAGGGGGCATCTTTTATAGCAAGATTTGCCTCACCCCATGCAACTTGCTCATAAGTCCTTTTCCATTTCCCTATGCAGACTTGAAGTCCCTTTTTGCAATTCCCAGAGCTAAAAATAATATTTTTCTACATATACGCGCCTTAATAGCTATACAGCATGTGTATATGCAGGTTGCACCATTGCAGCCCGCGTACATCAATTTTTGTGCCAAAAATTAAAAAATGGTATCAGGTTTCCATGTCACATCATGAAATCAGTGATCCTTGACCTTTCATTTACTGGAAACGCTCTGAATCGACCCTTTTGTTCCATTGGAAGGTTATAAATGGGTTATATCCAAGTTGTGGAGAAAGAGAAGAATTCAACTTTTGAGAACAAAGTTACTCTGGAGAAATTATTCACTTCATATTGAGTCTGCATCCCTTTATCCTTTTAAGTCTGAACACATTGTTCAGCCCCCAAGCTCTTCCCTCTTTGATGGAGAACCTCATTGTCTCTCTTATATGAGCTTGTCTTTGGTGGAGGATTGAAGTGGTGGAGACTTTCTCGGTTATGAGATGTGTCAACATAGAAGTTTGTCATTCATACACTTATGTTGATCATATTTTAATAGAGATACTATTTTCTCGTCCAATTAATGTCTTGAAAATATTTGAATTGTTATTCCATGGACATATTTGTTATGAATATTGATGGATTATGCTACTATATGTACTAAATTTATATATTATCACCATATGCTTGCATGTCTTGGTTGTTGAGGACAAGTTGCAGACGTATATATTTGAGTCGAGTGTTCAACGGTGGTCTTCTTCGAACGTCCAGATGAGGTAGGATCTTTATCTTGTCTTGTTAGCATGCTTGTTTACATAGCATACTTGAGATTGGAGTTTATTTCTGCAGTCATTTCGTCTGTTGCAGTTTATCCCATGCCATAGAGTGATTTTCCGCGTAACAACAAGTAGCACATAGCAAAAAGACTAATAAATCACGCAATGAACAATGAGCATAAAAGTTTTTATAATTCTCGCACCTAAAACAAAATAGTCGAAAACACTAACCTCCATCAATCTTCCAACGAACATTGACTATGTCAAAGTTGACCAAGTCAGTGAAGTCAGTGACCGTTAAACCGTTTTCAAATGGGTAGTTGGCATCCTCTAGGTTCGTTGAGAGATCGATGAACTATCCTCTAGGTTCGTCAAAAGATCGATGGACATAGATGTTGGTCGGAATTTTGATGTTCATCGAGGCGCCCCAAAAAAAAAGATTAAAATTTTAGTAATTTGTGACAATATGATTGAATTTATCCTTATCGTTGAAAGTTTTTGTCGAATTTTGACCCCATATGTAGTAGTGCCTTGTAAATCCTTCAAAATTAACATGTGACGAATGACTGGGACATCGTCCAAATTACATCCCCTATCACAATTCGTCGTGCGGAGATGTGGAAGCGCACGACAACAACTGGCATGAATTCTTCTCACAAGCATTAAAAATGCACAGTGTTGGTTGTGCTAGCGATATACCTCTGCTAAGTGTGGAGATGTGAAAGACATAGTTGCACCGAGTGTGGCCATATGTTCATAGAAAAATCCTTCGAACAACCTGAAAAATGCCCTTGTCTTTCTAAACTATAGCGACTTATACCATGATCAAACACAAAAATAAGAATGGATCGAACAAGTTGTGGAATGCACCAACTAAACAATCCCCAACACCATCTGAAAATGCATCCAACCTAAAAACAACATTTATTTACAGTACATGGTAAATAATGCACTTCTCCCTAATTGTATACCTACATTATCTCTATAGCATCAAGCAATTCCAAAATAAAAAGAACAATGCAAACTTAGAACAACACACCTTTTTGTTTTTGTTTAACTATGATTATTTCTTACCTATGTAGTGTCTGAAATAGCCCTCAACCGACTTAACTTAATTCTGCAAAGTCAGAATAAGAATGAGTGTCTAGTTTTCTTTGGCATATAGCACACAATGCAGAGGATTTCTTACCCTCTGGCATAGATTTCTAGAACCCCGAAATTAGAACTCCTCCAAGTCACGAGTCACGACACTTGGAAATTGAGAAGAGCTTCGTCTTTTTGAACCATAACAGATGACATGGTAGATAAACACATTAAGCAGCCAAAAAACAAAGTGAACAATACAACCTCAAAACAACACACAGTTTTTCCCTATTCACCTTTGATTATTTTCGGCCTACACGGTTTCTATAACAGATCCAGACCGACTTGACTTGCTTTTGAAAAAATAAAATAATAATCAGCTCCCAATTCTATTTCACATATACAACACACAAAAATGTTCCACTCCACCATTCTAGCCAGTAACACAATAGAAGTAATTGCACTATGCATGAAGGACACGCTATCAAACAACAACCAGAGAAACTAATTGCACATACATAAATTAATATGGCAATCAACTAGTTAAAAGCAAGATAATATATGCACGGGATTTCTTACCCACTCACATAGATTTGTAGAAGCCCATTGCAAGTTGCCAATTGCAGCACCTGCAACTTGGGAAGAACTTCGTCTTCCTAGCTTATAGTAGATTATATCATAATCAAACACAAAGAATTAAACAATTAATTAGAACAAACTAATTCAATTAAAACTCCTTGTAATCAGTAAAATCTCTCACAGAAAATCATGTCATACAATACACAAAAATCCCTTTAAAATTAATGAATCGTACTAAATTTAATGAACAATGGAAAGAGAATAATTTACATATATTTATTAAAATCATTTTATATATTGTATAGTAAATATATATGCATATTGTCTCGCCCACAACTTTAAATGTCCCCAATTACCAACTGACACCTTAGCAAGCTTCGAAAACCGAGATGGTCTCAAAACTTTGAGACTCTCCAACCATGTGCTAAACATGCATAATTAAATTGTCTATTAAATTCCCCAGGTTAAGATGTTGTTTTGAAAGACCAATTAGAAGACAAGAAAAAAAAAAATCACTCCCAACAATGTTAAAGTTTGGAAAATAGCACTAAATTTTTGGTCAAGTGGAAACAAAAACATAGTCAACTAAAAAACTTGTCGCGACTAATAAGTAAATATTTTAAAAAGTGATTAGTTTTTCTCAAAGGTAAAAGTTTAAAAGGTAAATAAACTTTAGATTTAATATAAATTGGAAAACTAGAAAAAATAATTGAGAAATCATAAGAGGTAAAAATAAATATAAAATTTGTTACATTGATACCTAATTATTTTCATGAAAATATTAAAATAAAAATATATAAAATTAGTCACATCAAAATCAAATCATCACATGGGAAGTGACAAGAACTTTTTTGTTTTTATTATTTGGGAACCAAAAGTCAACAATGACATGACATGACATGTGAAAGTTGTAACATGACACTTTTAAAATTTAATGTTTTTATTTTTTAATACACAAAAGTCAATAATGGTATGTGAAAATTGTAACATGACACTTTTAAAAAATTTATATTAAATGATTTTAATTTTCTTTTTATATTTTAAAATAAAGTTACAGTCCTATTATTTATGTCCTATGTCCTATTATAATTTTTTTAACCAATTAAAAAATAAAATAAATAAAAAAAAAAAAAAATTCTCAAATTTATTTTTAATTTTTAAAAATTTCAGCTTAATAAATTGTTTTTTAAAAATATTGAAAAAATTTATATAAAATTATAACATGAAATTGAATTAATACAAAGTCAAAATATCTTGACTTGCAAATGAAAAATATATCCTTCTCCACACCGTCTGCTGGCATATTCAAATGTGGAAGAGGGTTGCCAAATAAGGGAGATGAGGCGTTCAACACTAGATCCAACGATGGCATCATAGAAACAAATGGGGACCGAGGAACGAGGAGCATCCATCTCATCATGGGCCTATCGCATAGTCGTCATATGCTAAATTTGGGCCTATCGCTATTCTAGTGTGATAAAGGAACCTCGTTTGATTTCAAGTTTCAGATAATTTGGCCAACGCAAATGGCAGCTCTTCCCACAACGAAGAATCCCTTAATATACACAAACAACTAACAATTAAATACATATCTCAATCTTATCTAAAGATAAATGGTGTCTTGGTTTCGTTTCTTTAATAAAGCCATTAGAAGTGGACTCAAACTCTCATTTTCTCATTTCTTTAATAAAAACCATCACGAGTGGATTCAAACTCGGAACTCTTAAAAAGTTTCATAGATTTCGGAATTTGAGATTCCAGAGCTTAAAGGGTCAAAGTTTTATTTTTATTTTCATTAATTAATTAGAATTCAAATTCATTATTTTAAACATTTTAAACAAAATTAAGTAAAAAATAAATAAACTTGACTTAATCGTGAATTTATAATATAATTAATAATAAATTTCAACAAACTATCAACCCACTAAATTTAACTAAGACAAATTCTAAAAGAACTAATTGACCCGTTAATACATTTATATTTCACCAAATACATTTATATTTAACTAAATTATAAGATTAATAACTATAATTCTATCTTTTAAAAGACACAAACACAGTCATATATATATAGTTGACTTTATTATTATATCCACATATCTATTTATAGAACACAGAGGAATATATATTCAAACTAAGATATAGACTATATTTCAGATATGGGATGTTTGTACCAATGAGCCTCGAAAGAGCACGCACAAAGCTCTACCCATATTAGCCTTTGGAAACCTAGAGATCCACTACTCGCTAGTTCAACTCTAACGTGTTTATATCATTCCTTTGAACGGGTGGAGGCTTCCACAACAACACCAAATCTATATCACAACAATAATGTCAGCATACTCGCTAGTCCAACTCTAACGTGTTTATATCATTCCTTTGAACGGGTGGAGGCTTCCACAACAACACCAAATCTATATCACAACAATAATGTCAGCATGGGACACTCTTTTGGCCTCCTGCCTCTTTCTCTGCTTGGTTTTCACGACTGATGCCTCACATGAAACAAGTTTAAGAGCATAGAACAAAATCATGAAAAAGAGCTTATTGTAAATACTTGAATATATATTATTGATGAAGAAAAAAATTTACTACTAAGTTTTCGTTTTATTATTAAAAATTTACTATCAGATAGAAAGGAACAATTTCTACTAATCATTTTGTGATAAATTAAAAAGTTTTCGTTTGAGTGGGCCTAATGGTTAAGAACATGTGTTTCTTCTTAAGAGGTCACAAGTTCAAATCCAGAGGAGGGTAGGGTATGTATACCTTACCAAGGGGGGTTCTTTGTCCCACAACACAAAAATAAACAATAATCAATCAAACACAAAGTATGAAGCATGCAAGTTACACTTTAAGAAAATGAAAGTAAAGGCACTATGCTCATTTATGTTGTTTATTGAAAATATACAATGTAAATCCATTTATAGATATAGGGAGTCGGATTCTATTCAATTTGGTGTGTATGATGCAGTGTTGATTTCCAAACGCACTTGAGCCTATTACATAACTTTTTAATGGAGAGAGATCAAAATAGATTGATTCTACGACCTATATTATTGAGATATGAATAAAAAAAAGTATTAAGATATGAATAAGCAAAAGTCTTAAGAGTACAACTCTATTTTTAAAAATATATATATATTCTTTCATGATATACATAAAGAAAAGATAACGAGGAAAGTAAGGATTAACCCATTAGTATGCTTATTATTTCAATACATCCTGGCAAGCACATTCAAATTCATAATAAATCTGCTCTCAAATTGTTTTTTTCATAATAAATAAATGATAAGAGATCAAATTGGCATACCTACAACAAGTTTACAAAATCAGTTGAGCAACTAAGTTGTAATGGCTTGTGCATTGAAAGAAACTCTTACTTGACAATATCTCTCGCCAATTCCCTGGTTTGAGTTCACATTTTAATTCTAGGACTCCAGTGTGGTAATGATTTGGTCGAGAGGTAATAACCCATATCGGATCTGTACCTAGGCTCGTAGCTTATGCAATCTTTAGCTTCATACTCCACAGTATCATCAAACTCCAGATGACACTTTTGGTTGAATCTTTCAATGCAATCATGAACGTCATCAAAAAAATCTTATCCCTCCCGTGCTCGAATAACTAGTTCTTTGTCTTCTCACACAAAGAAACAATCGATGTCCAAAAACATCTCGTTCTCTTCGAACTTCAAAGCTTCGTAACTCCATTTTAGTGTGTTTAGTACATACTATGCTTCTGGCAATGGTAGTCCTTGAGAGAACCTTACTAACTTTCACCTTCGATACCTTCTATCAAGCATGCCAACAACCCGTTCCCCCAATACTTTAAAGCTTAAAGGCAACCCACCACAAATTTCCAAAAAATCCTACACTATATCTTCATACCCTTCAAATGGTTCTGATTGAAGGAAAGCATGACAACAAAAAAGATCTTCTGCATGTTTTCTCAACGCAATGGCTTTACATGTATTGGGGTAGTATCCATGGGTCTGGGTTTGGATATATGTCTAAACCAGTGGGGAAACAACCACCTATTGAACAATACACAATTTGGAGTTGGCAAAGAAAAAGACGCGTGGAAAGAAAAGATGGCAAGTTGTTAGAGGGTTTGGACAGACAACGAAAGCATGGAGAGGAACCTGCCCTTAAAGAACACCTTTTGTGTAACTATGAGTCAACCATATGGTTACTCATATAATTAACCATATCAATCATATAGAAAACCATCAACCATTTAAACCATATTAAATTAAATAATAAAACTAAACACATAAACCATAATCAACCATAGAAAAATATAACCATACCCTTAAACTATAAAGTCAAATAACCAACCATAAAAACCATAGACCATAGTCAACCATTTCTATTCAATAGTCAATAGTAGAGAATATAGTCAATGATAAAGCCTATATATTCAATCGTATAAGCCATAGTGAATAACAAGAACCATACCTCAAAAAACAATAAAATCAACATAAATCATCTAATCAATGACGAAAAGTCATGTAAACCATAGTCAGTAATAAGAATCATATCGAATCAAAAATAAAGTCTACAAAACCATATATTCAATAATAAGGTAAACCATATAAACCATATGGTCAAGTATATAAACCAAGAGTTAACTATCTTGACCACATTCAACCATAAAGACCAAGTCAACCATGTACAATATTGTAACACCCTATTTTCCCCCATAATTGTAAATATGCTAAGACTTCATGTAATGCATTTGTGAAGCATGTAATTATTTTTATAATTAATGAAAAATATCATACAGTTGATTGGGAAGGGATCCTTGAGTACTAGTCACAATACCATGAGTGAGACTGTTGAGGTGGAACTAGGAGGTTTCAATGAATAAAATAGGAAGCTTGCTCAGCATTTCAGCCTACACCTGCAAGAATTGAATACACTACCTGTCAACGTAGTTGGAGTGTATGAAATCACGTGATCAGTTATGGAAATCAGAGTTGAGTGGTTGAGAAGTTATAACTATTGGCAGATTTGGTACTTGTAGGAATGAAGGGTCAACTAAAACCCCAGATAGAAGGACGCACTAGATTTCCCCTTCAAATTTGGAATTCTGACTGGAGGGTTATAATTGTTGGTAGATTTGGTACTTGGAGGAATGAAGGGTCAACTAAAACCCTAGATAGAAGGACGCACTAGATTTCCCCTTCAAATTTGGAATTCTGACTGGAGGGTTGTGTCTGACAATGGACGATAGGAATCCCGAGGATAGGTGGAAGAAGAGAACAAAAGTGGAAAACAACACACAGTTCGCAACAAATGAACAGAAGGGAGGAGATGAGAATCCAAGAAGATGCGCACAGGAGAATTACAACAACCTGAGAAGAATAAGATAACCAACACACAGGGGCTAAGAAGATTGGTTCTCACAGAGGTCGGTTGGGAGTAGAGGGAGTCGTAGAATCACAAATATATGATGTGGTGAGTGGAGAGATTCATGTGCACCACTCTAAGTAGCAGAGCAGCTGGGAAGTTTCTTTGAGGAAAATAGGAAACTTTCCCAAGAAATTAATGGTCTCCCTGAAGTAGAGAAGACCCATATCCAGACTGGAGTAGTGGAGGGTCACGACTTGGTACCTACTGAAAAGAAATTGGCACTAGTAAGGGGAGGTCATCGAGGGTCTGCATAGAATATAAGGGGCTCCCTTGTTCCAAGGAAATCCAATTGGGAAGGTGCTTGATAAACTCCTGGAGGTCCTGAGATAAGTGGGAAGAGGGAAACTTATGTTGTTGCCAGTGGAGTGAAGGAGAGTAACCTTCCTGGACCATTTTCTTAATTTGGCAGTTAGTTGAATTAGTCCCCTGGTGGTATCATGGCATGGCATGGGTGTGGCATGTTGTTGAAAGACCCTATGTAGCATAGCCTACAGTTGGGAGGAAAGGCTTTTCCCCTCAGTGAGTTGGTTGGTTGAGATTATTCATTAAGCATATAAGTGTTATTGATTATTGTGTCTAATCCATGTTTAACAATGAAGAAATTTTTTGTTCTTTATGAAATGAATGTATCTTAATTGAAAGAATGTTGAATTCCTGAGAAAAATGGATTATGTATGACTGTTTTCACTAATTAATAATGGAAATATGAATACATGAATGAGAAATGTTACTACAAGTTGCATCCTTGTAAAATGTTATCCCTTAGAATGGAAAGCTTGCATGATATGGATCTTCATTGGAAGAGTGGTATCATAGTGCCCTAATGCATAGGAAGGTCTCTATGTATTTTTAGGAATCCCTTAGCCCTATGAAACCTCCTACCTTGAAATGGAAAGTTTGCAGGATGCAAAACCTTCAATGGGATTCTGGATTGATAGTCATTGATTTGGAAGAGAAGGGAGATCTAGATCGTTGGTCAAAAGGTGACGCCATCAGAGTGTCCAAATGCAAGGTTTCAATAAGAATCCAATGAGGAATACTTCGAGTCAACGAGATTCATAGAGCCATCAGAAGGGGATTTGATGAAATCTGGACCGTCGATGTCGAGTGTAAAGGACGCAAGTCTATCGAAAAGTGAACAATCGAAGGCCTCAAATATGGTCTGGAGGAAGGGTTATAATGGAGGAGTCTAACGGTGATAAAGTCTAAGGGAGTGAGGACCGTAGATCTATCAAGAAGGATTTCGATGGATTCTTAGTTGTTGGATATGGGATTATCCAATCCAACAAAAACGACTTAGAAGGAGAGATGTGTTGGTTAACCATTGTGCGACTATAGGACCTTGAACGAGTTGTGAACATTAGATGGGATGCACTGAGGACCGTTGGATCCATAGAAATAGTTTATCAAAGAGTGTTTGTTGGAATGCTCTGTGATCACTTGGAGTGGATGTACTCTAATGGTAAAGGACCCCAAGTGGATATGAGTCATCGATTCATGGAAGTTTATCCCCCGTTAGTTGTAGATCTGTCAAAGGCCCCACTTGTTCAATTAATGGATGTGTGAAGGGACAGGTGATAATCGTCGAACAATCATAGGTGTTGATGCAATCAATACCATTGTTTTCTGATTCTGAGGATCGTTGGATCCATCGGAACAACCCATCGGAGAGGAGCCATGAAGATGAATATTCATGCCTTGTGACCTACTATTCTAATGGGTAAAGGGTCTGAATTGTTGTCAATCATTGATCTAATTATGTGGAGTGATTGCATCCATCCAATCACGGAATTTTTAAGTTCCTAGTCAATGTAGTAAACCTTTGGGGTGACTTTGTCGAATGTTGGGGGTCTGGTGAGTTAGATTGGATGCAGTAAACATTGTGATGAGATAAGTTCTCACATGTATCGTGACGAGTAAAAATCAGGGAGGGTAAACCCGAGTGTTTAACTTGGGAAGAAAATGGAAAACAAACATCCCACCAGCCTAAGTGATTCTAGGAGGTCAGGTGTGTTATAGAGTGTTATTAGAGCAGATTTCAAACTCTAGGATTGAACGGATCACCAAAACCGCATGATTATTTAAGAAAACTTTTATTTTTCTAGGAGTGCATGTTTAAAATTTGATGTAGTAAACTAATATTGTTTTACTATTTTAGCACGTGGGACGTACTAAAAAGGAAGTAGAGGTGAATGGTGGAGCATAGCATGGAAAACACCTCACACCTTAGAGATGAGGAATATGATGGTCGGAGGGATAGAGAAACCCCTCCAGATTTGGTAGCCACCATCAGAAGTTTGAAGGCAGACAATGAGAGGGCTCATGAGATCTTGGGCCGAGTAAGCAGAGTTGAATGGAGTGTTACTTCAAAGCTTTTCAAAAATTCAAAAGCATTTGCAACAAGGTCTGACCACTAGTTATGTAGAGCTACATCAATCAGACAGATCAAAAACCCCATCAGATACCCAGAAGCATGGATTGGCCCTTAAAAATATAGGAAGGAGTTCTTCCGAGAACAGGCATCGGGATGCAAAGAAAAACATAGCAAGTGGAAGTATTTCCATAGAGACATCCAGTGGGAAGACTACTTCCGAGGAGTTTTCCAGCAACGATACTAGATCAAGTGTTCCTGGGAAGAAAAAAAAGAGACACTCATAGAGTTTTTTGACAAAGGAATTCAAGAAGGCTAAGTTGTCTACCTTTGAATGAGAAATCAAAAAGGGAGAATAAGTCAAGACTTGGTTTTTGTGATTGAGAAAGTATTTTTGAGTAAACAGCTACTCAGAAAATACAAAGGTGAAGATAGCCACCTTCAATATAAATGGAGGAGCTTCTATATGGTGGGAGGACCTCAATGAGTTTAAAGGATTGAAAGAGAGTAAGATGACCTAGAAATAATTTGAGAAGTATTTTTAGAAGGCATACTTGTGACAGAAATACTTCTATGGCAAGATCAAAGAATTCCATGAACATGATTTTGGGAAACTTACCATGGACGTTTATGCCAAGAGATTCTTAGAGTTGTTGAGGTATGTCCCTTACCTCAAGGATGAAAAAGAACGGATACAACATTTTCTCCACAGTCCTATCAAGACATAATTGAATATGATGAGCCTGAGACTTTGGAGGATACTATTAGGAAATCCAAGTGATACTACAATCAGTTGAAGCATAAGCAAAATCCTTCGAGGGATTGGAAAAGAAAATATAAGATTGCGTTGAAATCCTTACTCCAACACCTAGGTATCTTGTTGTCTAGTGATTTCCTTACTGCAAATCAAGTTAGCAGCTCACACAACAAAAATACACTATTGAAATATTCAACTCAAATAAATATAGCAGAAGCAATACTGGAAACGAAAATCTCACAAAGATATTTTTCCCCTCAACTAAGCTTATGATTCAAATAACGTCAAATCTTACAAGGGCTCCCTTACTGGGAAAATGGCCCAAATAGAAAAGAGACAAATTACATCAAAACCTAACTGGATGAACTACTGCCAAAAACAATTGTACGATCTTGAACGACAACAACGTGATTGTTATGTTGATATATGCATTGTTCTATGCTATATGCATGATTGTTACGCTGAAACTCGTGTTGATTGCGCAACCTGTACCAGAATACATGCACTGTTCCATGGCAGTCGATCTTTCTGTTTCACACTTTCTCTCTCTCTTTCTATGGCCTAGATCTCTAGTTGTAAGTCCCTCTCCACCTATCCAAGATCTCTTTGAATCAAAGTCCTTCTTGATCCAATCCTCTTAATCAAAAGTCCTTCTTTTCTCTCTCAAGTGTAAGAAAAAGTCTTTCTTTGATTCTAAACTCTCAACTGACTCCACAGTAGAAAAATCCCTCCTTTGTTATCTATGTGATAAAAGTATCACACAAGTGTGAAAATTATCTTCTCCTTCACTCTTGCGATGCTTTTATAAGATTGAGTTAATAACTAACCCTAATCTCCAAAGTGATTGACAGTTGAGATTACTTCTCATCTAACTTGAGATCAATGGATATTATTTGATTCAATAATACTAATTAAAGAATTTCTTTAAATAAAACTCATCTCAATAAATAAAATAACTTTACTTTAATAATTCATTTAATTAAAGTCTCAAGGTAGAAGGCTTTGGACGACTTCCACACGTCTAGACATGTATACCTATGCAGAAATACATCTCTGATTCTACCAAGCATCCACACTCCCTCTTAGCGAGGAAGGTATTTCTCAAAGAGCCACCTAGAACTGGTTCTCCCTATGACCCTGGCACAATATCGTGCACATCATCTTGCACACTAGCATCCCTCCAAACCTGCTAGTCAGTTTCTCCCCAAATAATGGAAGCCACAGAATCGACGATGCTACATATCAATGCCACAAAGTTTGGCAAATTCATCGAAGGCCTTATCTCCCTCAATGTGCCTCTAGAATCCTCCTACTCCTGAGCATCTATCAATTTTATCTCATGTCGACTCGGTCTCCTGAGAGGACTATAAGGAGATAACTCCCTCTTCCCATATGAAGGTTGACTCCCCACACTGGAAATCTGTGAACTATGTTCATCTTTCAGATGTTCACCCTTCAAAACCTCTTGTTGCTCATCCTCTACCATTGACATCAATACATGATCCAATATCCCCTTGGATCCTCTTACAGGCTGCCCCCCCAACCTGTAAGTCATGTTGTCTTTGACACCAATGTTGACTATTGTGTCAGGGATAGCTCCCTCTGAACATATGAGTACTTTCTCTCTCTAAAAACTCATGGAAAAACCCATATCCTCCAAAATTGAAACTAAGAGAAATTTATTCTTCAATTGTGGTACATAAAGCACATCATAGGCCTCTAACAAACCTCCCAAATCAAGTTAGAACATGAAAATCCCTTCCCCTTCACTGCATACTTGGCATCATCACCAAGCTCCACATGGGTTCTTGAGTCCTTCGTCAGAATACTAAATTGCTCACATGCTTCTAGCTCTATTTTATTTTATTAATATAAAATCTAGGCTCTCATCCTAGGATAATGGTCCACTCGAGGAATAATACAATGCAACAAATATCCTATCTTATCATACCTCTAGATCAGTCCTTCCATATTTATGGCTTCTATCTCCCTTGCTTCCCCTTTGCTCCTTTCCTCAGACCCTGCCCCTGCACACTTGGATGAAAGTCCTTCTCCACCCAATTCAATGATACCTCACCATCCCATTCTATGTGTAATTTTTTTCACTGAGAAATATCCAACTCGTGTAACCTCGCACCTCCATTGTTATTGTACAATCATATACCTGTAGCTGCTCTATTGCCTAGATATGTCCTTTCTACCAAATATTTATGTTGCTCACAGCATTTCTCTAGCTTCTCCTACAGCTCATATCTATTTCTCAAGTCTTCCTAGATCTGTCCTTGTTATAAGATCTATATGTTGCTTCCATGTCATCTTCTCTTCTCCCTTGGACTAATTATATATCTAAGTGAAAGTCCTTCTTCACCTCTGCTAAGATCTCCTTGAGAAAAATTCATTTGATTTATCAATGAGTCACTGACTCCAATAGATTTGTCATCCCCTAGTCTTTGGATGAAAGTCCCTCTTCACCCATCTGAGATCCCCTTGATTCATTGTCCTTCGTGGCACAAGGACTTCAGCAAATGTCCTTCTTTGCTCCAAAGTGGATGACTTGGGCACATGAAAAAAATTCCTTTGCTCCTATGTTCTTTCATGTGGCTTATATCTCTAGATGAAAGTCCTTCTCTACCTATTTGAGATCACCTTGTTGGCTTCCCAACCTTCTAGCATTGCTCAGCGAGCCACCCAACATAATTTTTTCTGCTTCCTGGACTTTGTTGCTTGCTACTCGAACTTGTTGATCTACCCTGGATACTAAAATTTCCCTTGTACTAACATGTATGACCTCTACCCACGCTATCTGCACTAACCTCTCGATTTGTATGCTAATACTAGCATTATTATGCGTGAATTGTATGTTAATACTCTTATTTTTCTACGTGACATGTGTATTGGTACCCACATTGTTACTACGCAATATGTAACCAAATATCAGTGTTATCTGCATGAATTGTACCAAAATACCCATGCTATCCTTAGAGACCGATCCGACTGCAATACAATTGTTGCCCTGAAATATGTGCTTCAATTTATGCCTGTTGGTTTATAGATTTACTGAGATCTCCTGCAGATATGATAGATCTGCTGCAAAATATAGTGGATCTATGCTTGGTCTTCAAACACTCATCGCAACACTACTAATACAATAGATATGTTGTTGTAACCCTATATATAAACTATATCTATTTCTCGCTCACTCATATATAATAGATATATCGTTGTGCAACCTGAGATTGGATCCCTCTCAGAGCGACTGCTCTGATACCATGTTGAAATCCCTACTCTGATACCTAGGTACCTTTTTATCTAGTGATTTCCTTACTACAAATCAAGTTAGCAGCTCACAAAACAAAAAACACTCCTAGAATATTCAACTCAAATAAAGATAGTGAAATCAATATTGGAAACCAAAATCTCATAAAGATATTCTTCCCATTTGTTAGCACATAAAGTTTTCATGGGTCATATGTAGTTATTGTTCAAACCTAGGTCTACACCTCTGCCCTGTCTCTCTCTTTTCTGCATACCTTCCTATAAGTTTTTCCTCTTCTAGTTGATAAAGTCAGGTCGGCCAAATATGTTGTATGTGCAGGGAAAAAATATGAGCAAAATACAGCATTCAGAGCAGTCCATTTCGGGCTTGAAATACAAGCAAACAGGCAGGATCAATTTCCAATGGTGGAGATCCCATGTACAGTTCAGATTAACGGCTCTTGTGCATTCATAGTTTCAAATTTGCGCAAGGATTAACAACCAAATAGAAGCCACGAAGTGTTGAAGTCTCGAAGTAACGAGAGATTTCCACGTCAACCGAGAGAAAGTCACTTCGGGAGATATTCATTCCCGCATTCAAAATATCCCGAAGCCCGAAGTGCCAAAGTAACGAGAGGTTGCCATGTCAACCGGGAGAAAGTCACTTCGGGAGATGTTCATGCCCACGTTCAGAAGCTCTGAAGTCCCAAAGTCCTGAAGTGACAAGAGGCTGCCACGTCAACCGAGAGAAATTCACTTCGAGATATATGTATGCCCACATTCAAAATCTCTCGAATCCCGAAGTGTCGAAGTAACGAGAGGTTGCCACGTCAATTGGGAGAAAGTCACTTCGGGAGATATTCATGCCCGCATTCAAAAGCTCCTGAATTCCCGAAGTAACGAGAGGTTTCCACGTCAACTGGGAGAAAGTTACTTCGGGAGATTTCCATCCGAACATCCCATAGTCCCGAAGAGTCGAAGTCCCGAAGTGACGTTAGGCTTCCACGTCGTTTTAGGCACTATGACTCCACAGGTGTTTTCGAACTCAACGCATGGCACTCATCCATCAGTAGTTGTGACATCATATAGCGTCAGGTCGCCACGTCACTCCAATCTCGTACCACTCCGGGAGTTTCTCATGCTTCACAATCCAAAACCCTCGAATCCCGAAGTGTCGAAGACACATGGTGTTCATCCATTAGTAGTCGTGATATCACAATGACGTCAGACTACCATGTCAGATTTGGGAGATCATCCTCCGGGAGATATTCTTGCTCAGCATTCAAAGCTCCCAAGTGCCAAAATTGGCTCCATCTCTAAACATGGTTAAAATGATTCTGGAGTTGGTAGACGGATAAATTTTAGAGGGGTGCTAAAGTAGCAGGGTTACCTAGATCGCAGATTGCAACAGATCGACGACCACACTTCATTGTGAGGACGAAACATGATCGAACGTTAAAATTCTAGAGCGTTTCTGCAATTGAAACCATGGTATAGTGGAAGAGGTATGTGGCAGTTGGTGGTGGATTGCGGGGTTCAGAGTTGTGTGGATCCAAACCGTCCTTGGCAACTTCCGCAATCACGTGTGTATATAGGGCCCAATCTGAGAGCAGCGTGTGGCAACAAACTAGGCATTAGGCCTCATCCTGATCCCAAGGAGAAATCAGTTAATGAAAGAAGGACCAGTGGTTGAACCATTGGTTACCCCCTTAAATGGAAGCATGGAGGGTCTGGACGAGGAGACAAAAAGTTGTCGGTCCAAAGTACCACGGAGGGCAATTTTTCCTGCAGACCCATACTGATCAAAGTTTCCTTCTGACATAAGGAACATGACAGACAAGAGAAGTAACACAACAATGGAAAATCCTAGGATATGAAGGTTAGCTCACACTCCTAACAATGGTGGACTGTTTTGATTATAAATACATCAGATGAATGATAAGAAAAGAGAAGAGGGGTTTTTGGCCCAAGACCGGAGGAGGTTTTGAGTAATGTTTCTGAATGTGTATTTTAGTTTGTAAGTTGGAGGGGCATGTGGTTGTAAATTGTATGTTATTGAAGATTCATATGAGTTGTTTCATCATATTTGTCTTTTATGTTCTATGTTCTATTCTTCATCTTGTTTGAACATATTGTTGATTTTAAGGATTAAAATTTTCCTTTGATTGATAGATTCTTGATGCGGTAGAGGATTTGTTGTAATCTTGCCTATTTATCATTGTTTATTGTTCAGACACATATAAATTATCTTTGCATAGAGGATATATGCTAAGTGAATATTCATCTTTATGTTATTCTCTTCATCATTATACAAATCTTTTGTCTGATAGGGGGCTTAAATGCCTTAAATGAGCCGATTGTTTATGACTCCATAGCCCAATGGTCCATCACTGATCTGCAGTGATATCTGTTGTCTTTTACTTTCTTTAAAGTCTTGTTGATCCACCTACTCAAACCATTTTAATCGATTTACATTTTGATGGGTATTGGGCTTATCCTCTAGCAGTATGAGGGTGAATCTCAGTGCTAACACCATCAACTAAGCTTATCATTAAAATAAATTCAAAGTTTACAAGGGCTCCCTTACTAGGAAAATGGCCAAAATAGAAACAAGACAAAGTACATCAAAACCTGACTAGTTGATATGTTGCCAAAAAATAGTGTACGATCTTGTACGACAACCGCATGACTATTACGTTGATACCCACATTGTTTTGCGTGATTGTTATGCTAAAACCTGTGTTGACTTGGCAACCTATACCAGAATACCTGCATTGTTCTACATCATTCGATCCTTTTGTTGCACACTTTCTCTCTCTCTCTTCCTTTGTATTATATCTTTAGATGGAAGTCCTTGTCCACCTATCCAAGATCTCTTTGAATCGCAACCCTTCGTGATCCAATCATCTTGAATGAAAGTCCTTCTTTCCTCTCTCAATTGTAAGAAAAAGTCCTTCTTTGTTATCTTTGTGTGAAAAGTATATCCTCCTTCACCCTTGCCATGCTTTTATAATATTGATTTATGAGCTAACCCTAATATCCAAAGTGATTGACGATTGAGATTACTTCTCACCTCACTTGAGATCAATGACTATTATTTAATTCACTAATTCTAATTAAAGCATTTCTTTAAATAAAACTCTACTCACTAATAAAATCACTTTACTTTAATAATTCATTTAATTAAAGTAAAGTCTCAACGTAAAAGGCTTTGGACAACTTCCACGTGTTTAGACACTTAAACTTGTGCGAGAATATGTGTCTGATGCTACCAAGCATCTATAGATTGGATTTCAGAAGAAGAGATTACAATTATCCCCATATAAGAATCTGAAGAAAGATGCTCAGTTCGATTAGTCGAGAAGAAGTGTGCACCAATAGAAATTCTCATCTTAGAGTGGAAATACGCCAGCAAAATAGGAAAGAGAAAGAGTAGAGAGGAACCAAAGAAAGGACCTCTATAGTGTTGGGGTTGTGGAGAAGCACACCTATTAAGAGATTTTCCTCAGAGGCAGCATGACGACAAAATAATTTATCATGTTCATGAGGCTACTATGGTCAATGATGTGGCCAGGAGTGTGCCAAGAATATATGCAACTATCGAAAATCGTCAAGCAGACCACCAAGATTTTGTAGTGGAGCTGGAAGGTATAATTGTCAAGCAACCCATTTCTATTTTAATTGACCCTAGATCTAATCTTAGTTATGTCTCACCTATAATTTTTGAAGCATGTTCCTTACAGAGAAAGAAACATGCAAAGGAATGATTGGTTCAGTTACCACATGAACTAAGAGAAAAGTGGCAAAAATAATGGGGGCTTCTGCATTTGAAATGAGTGGACTACATACTCAAGATGCCTTGAATATACTACACCTAGGATCATATGATGTGCTTCTAGGCATGGACCGGTTAGTTGTTCATAAGGAAAAATTGAACTGTTATGATAAGAATTTAGAGTGTGAAGGCATCGAAGGTAACACGAGGGTTTTGTAAGGCATTCAAAATCCATTTTCAGTTAGACAAATATCGACACTACAGCTTAAGAAATTCAGTTGGAAAGGATGTCCCTTGTATGTAATACAATTTCTCAACCCAACAGAAGGCAAGGTTTAAAGCCCAAAGATTATCTAGTGTTGAGGGATTTTAAGGATGTATTTCCAAAGGAGGTACCTAGACTTTCTCTAAAGAGAGATCTTGATTTTTCAATAGATCTTGTGCCTGGAGCGGTACCAACATCAAAAGTACCCTACAGGATAAGTACACCAGAGATGGTGGAATTGAAGGTACAACTGAAGGAGATGTTGGATAATGGGTATATTAGGCGGGGTGTATCCCCATAGGTAGCACCCATTTTGTTTGTGAAGAAAAAGGATGGTACGTTGCGGTTGCGCATTAACTACAGACAATTAAAAAAGATGACCATAAAAAATAAGTATATGTTACTCTAAATTGATGACCTATTTCATCGTCTCAAAGGAGCTAACATTTTCTCTAAGATTGAATTGAGATTTGGATATTATCAAGTCGAGATTAAGGATAAATACATTCACAAGGTATCTTTTAGAATGAAGTATGGGCACTATGAATCTGTGGTAGTTCCATTTGGGCTTACCAATGTGCCAACTACGTTCATGTGTTTGATGAACAATGTTCTTAGCAAGTACTTGGATAGATTTGTCTTAGTGTTTGTTAATGATATTCTGATGTATTTCAATACTAAAGAAGAACTTGAAGAACATATTAGGGTGGTGCTAGAGGTGTTGAGATATCACTAGGTGTATGCTAAGTGCAACAAGTGTGACTTCTTCCAGAAGGAGATCTAGTACTTGGGCCGCACAATCTTAGCAGAGGGAGTAGCAGTAGATCCCGAGAAGATGAAGGCATTCATGGATTGGCCTACCCCTCGAAATGTAATGGAGGTAAGGTAATTCATGGGATTAGATGGATACTATAGGAGGTTTATTAAGGGATTTTCCAATATTTTTCATCCCATTAATTCATTACAAAGGAAGGGGAAGCAATTTGTATGGTCAACAGAGTGTGAAGCCATCTTTTAGCAATTGAAGCATCTTTTGACCAACACCCCTATTTTGAAGATTACAGACCCTAAAAAGGATTTCTCGATTCGTATTGATGCTTGAAAAGAGGGACTCAATGGATTTCTTATGCAAGAAGGGAAAATGATTTGATATGAGTCACGAAATCTAAATGAGCATGAGAAGTGGTATGTTACCCATGATTTGGAGCTTGCAGCAATTGTACATGCGTTGAATATGTGGACACATTACTTGATTGGAAGAAGGTTTGACATAGTGACAATCCATTGTGGTCTAAAGTATTTTTTTGATCATCCACAATTGAACACTAGATAGGTTTGGTGGATGGCATTGATTAGTGAGTTTAATTTTGAAATCAAACACATAAAAGGAAAAGAAAACAAAGTGGTCGATGTGCTCAGTCGAAGTGTGCAAACAATACACTTAGCAACAACAAGTGTAGGAGAGTCTGACATCAAGCAAAGGATTAAAATCCTCTTACAACAAGATGAGTTTTTCAATTAGGTAAGAGAGGGACTGTGGCAAGAACCCAATGAGAAAAAGTATAGAGGGTATCATCTTGCAACTGATGATTTGTTGTTACAACAATAAGTTTTATGTTCATAATTCAACAAAGATGAAACAATTGATCATGGATTAATTTCATAGGAGACCTTATGTGGGTCATCCTGGTTATCAGAAGATGATAAAATTAGTAAGGTAGTTGTATTAATGGCCAAGAATGAAGCAGGACATTGTTGAATATATTTCCAAGTATTTGGAGTGTCAACAAGTCAAGGTTGAACAAAAACATACTCCAGGATTATTGCAGCCTTTTCCAATTCCAGAATGGAAATGGGAGGCAATCTCCCTGGATTTTATTACTTGTTTGTCAAAGTCAGTTAGGAAACATGATGAAATTATGGTAGTGATGGATAAGTTGAGCAAGGGAACTCACTTTGTTCCCATAAAATCTAATTTTAAGGCTATAGATGTTGTTGGTATTTTTATGAAGGAAATTTTTAGGTTGCATGATCTACCCAAGACCATAATTTCATACAGATATGCAAGGTTCACTTCAAACTTCGAGAAAGGCTTGTTTGCGAGATTAGGGATGAAAATAGCATTTAGCATGGCATGCAACTATCATTTAGCATGGCCTACCATCCTCAAATAGATGTTCATACCAAAAGGGTGAAAAGAGTGTTGGAAGACAAGTTGAGAATGCATGTTATGCGTCAACCCAAGCAATGGGAAGATTATCTACCCCTGGTGTAGTTTTCTTATAACAATGGTTACCAAAAAACATTGAGGATGAGTTCATTTAAGGATCTATATGGCAGAAAATGTAGAGTTCCAATTAGTTTGGACAGTCCAGTGGACAAGATCACACTTGGACAAAAATTGCTAAAGGAAATGGAGCGGGCAATGGTCAGGATAAGGCATAATTTGAAAACAACCCAAGATAGGAAGAAGAGTTATGCAAAGAGCAAGAGAACTCATAAAGAGTTTAAGGTGGGAGATCATTTGTATCTCAAGGTAAAAACCAAAAGGATATCCCTAAATATGGGCACTTGTGCTAAGTTAGAACCCCTATATTGTGGACCGTTTGAAGTCCTGGAAAGAGTGGGACTAGTAACATATAGACTTTCCATGCCTTATACTGTTAGAACTCGTAATGTGTTCCATGTATCTTTGTTTAAGAAATATGTTCATGATTATAATCATGTTATTCATTGGACTATGATATATGTGGAACCAGAGAGAGAATTACATCCCAAACCTCAACACATTAAATAAATTCCTTTGGTTTAATATTATTATTATTATTATTATTATTATTATTATTATTATCCACAACTAATAATCATATCCATATGTCCCTACCCAAAGGAGACAACTAATACAACCACCCTAAAGATTCTTGGTCTAGGATGACCTCCATTCCCTTGGGTAACTCAAACATTTATAGAATTAATAAATGGGTAATGCTCGAATTTTTACTTGACAATTATTAGAAGACAAAAAAGGTTACACCTTTTGTTTGTGGAGTCCATAGAAATTCAATTATTACTTTTATGTGTAAATAGTCATATAGACTATAGAGTATCCTAACTCTTTTGAGTGGCTAGTGTTTATGGTTGAGGGAGCTAATGTATATAATTTTTGAGTGAAAACTTCATTTTGTTATCATCTAAGCGCTTGCATTCAATTTTTTGATATATTTCTCCACCTATGCATGGTTTCATCAAAAGATCCCATTATTGATCACACGGATACTTGATACTATCATTGAAATATTTTGAAAACAAACACTTTTTTTTTCTTATTTAGATTTCTCTACATCCAAATATATCATTTAATGTATATATAATGTGTGCTAAATTCCATGCCGAAGTAAATATGGAGATAAATACTAACATCTAAATTCAAAACCTCGAACTAAGATTTTAACATCAACCGCTAAGAGATAAGAACATAGAGGTGGAGGCAATGGTAGAAGCAATAACAATAAGGGGCAGAGGGCATGGGAAGGGGGGTGTTCATTTCTTACAACCGACCATTTTGTTATAATCACACACTAATAAACTATCACAAGGGATGAATTGAATTGTTCCTCCCATAGCATGTCAATTCATTGGCACTCAAAATGCACCAAAACGAGATGAATGGAACTTGGACCGTAGTAGAACTATATAATTGTGATGGAGATCAATTTTTATGTCGAATTTAGACACAAATTTAACCACAAAGATTATTTTTTTTGTGCCATTTACCTACACCACACCTGAGTGCCATGAAACATAAAGAAAAAAAATCAAACATTTGGTTTTGTTTTCTTGGGAATTCAGATGGTTAATAACACATGAAGATTGGTATTTACATGAAGATTTTGGACATCGTCATCGAAATAACCTTCTCCTTTTCTAGAGCCAATGGATGTTATCAGCGGTTGTATTCTCTTTAATCCATTGCCCCCTGTGGCCCCTAGGTGAACTATGGGATATCACATGGGTTTTCAATCGACAAGGTTAAATAGTGATTAGCATTTTCAAGGGATTCCTCGCAAACTTTAACCAAAAATCATGATATGATGTTGATGGATTGTATATCGTATAATGTTGGTCCTTCCACGGGGCCTCCTTTGATCCTCTTTCAAATGTTAATTGTGGTCCCCCTATATTGTAACCTTGTTGAGGCCTAAAGGTAAATCCTTTATCATTGGATTAATAGGGATTATTTGGTGGATCCTCCATCAAAGCATGTTGTGGGTAATCAACTCAGTTTTCATGATCCATTTCCCTTTCCATTTAATACTCTTTTCATTATCTAATTGTCTCACAACTTTCATAGTTTTCATCTTGGCCCACTATCTATAATGATCATCATATTATTTATATTCATGATTAATGTGCTTGGGAGTTCTATGATTAAGTAGCACAAATGAATATAAAAAACATGTGGGACATGCTCAACTAAGCAGGTCAAACTAATTAACAGGTGGGTACTCACACAAAGGAAACAAATTAATGAAAAAGTAATATGATAAGCAACATGCATATTAACTAATGAACAAGTGGGTAAACAAATAAGCAAGTGGATTAAATTAAGTAATAAGCATGGCTAAAATTAATGAGGTAGAGCCAAAGTCATCAATAAGAAAGACAAGTTAAACCAATAAACGATGGTGTCTAACTGTTCTACGTTTTGGACCTTTTCGTCGAAATCCAACAACATAAATCTGAATGAAATCACATTTTTATGTTGTTTAATTTGCATTTTTTAATACAGAAATGGATTCAGCATGCTGAAAAAACCCCGAGGCACTCAGATTATAAAGAATTAACCACTCAAATTTGCAGATCCAACAATTTCTTGGCATATTTCAGAAAAAATTAAATAGAAAATATCCTCGAAAAAGGGCCAAAATGTAGAAGAGTTAAACTACAACTCAATAAACAACCTTATATCATGTTAAATTAATGAGGGTTAAACCAATAAATAGGTGGGTTAATCGAAAAAAATTAACTCAATCAACATGATTAAACTACTACAAATGGGTTACACTACCTAATTAATGAAGAACTAAATTAATAAACAATTGAGAGGGAGAGATAGATCCAAAGCTAGGGAAGAAGTTGGAGTTGGAGTTTGGAGTGGCGACTTGAATTAAACAACGGTGACAACAACAATCAATCCCGACAAAACATAATGGTGTATCATAATAGAATGTTGAAGAATCTATGTTGAGTCACCAAATTGTCATCCATTTTACCATTATTTCACATCATTTTCCTTGACTTTTAATCATTTCTCGTTTCCCGTAGCCTTGTATTAAGCCCATTTTCATGCTTTATGTGGGATTAGGTTCAATATATTTTCCAATGCATTTATTTTAGTATTTTAAGTGAATTTATGATTAAATATTAGAAAAATAACATGTTTTCACTTAACCTTGAAAGTTGGGTGAGTTTGGTGATGTTTACAGATATATTTGACCAACAATGCAAAATTTTACCACTTAGCCTCAAATTCGAATTTCCTCTTCAACCCTTGAAGATTTGAGAAGATCACTCAAGCATCTTGGAAGGAGAAGAATCATGGAAGATTTGTTATCAAATATTTTAGAGAGATTTGTGGGAAGATTTTTAGAGATATTATTTGCTAATTATTAGCAAATGGTTGTAACCACATGAGAGATATGTGGATCTGAATTTATTTGTTGCTTATTTTATTCTCAAAGAAAATAATGTATAAATAAGAGTGCCTTCTCCATTCTAAGGGGAGGACTCTTGGAGCATATGTCCAACTTATGATGGAGTGAATAAAACATCTTGATAAATTCTTACATATGGAATGTAAGTTTATAGTTTCATTATGTTTTATGATTTGATATAGTTCATGATGTTGTAGAGTAGTTTGTTACCCGGTTCTTGGGAGAATTGAGCTCACTCCAAATGGATCATGGTATTTTTCTCCTTTATGCAAGTATGGTGTGTTTTATGTTTGCATTTCATTTCATTTCTCTTTTTAATATTCATTCATTGGATTCTCTATATACCAAACAGAGCATTGTTGTAGAAAAGTTCTATTTGAACACAACTTAATTTACAACCATGGTGGATATAGAATAAGAAACATTCAATGGATGAAGTGTGGTGTGTTTCATTTATGCATTGGATTTCATTTATCTTCATTAAGTTTTATTTCCATTTATGTTGTGTGGATCATTGCGTAGGTTAGATCTTCCACTAAAGGCCATAGTTCATGAGTGAAATTCTACTTTCAAATCCCTTGAACGCCTGACCATCAGAGTAGGTGAAAGTTTGGGATCGGTGCCCTTAGAGAAGCCTTGCTACTATTTGGCCCAATGCAGAAAGACACCCCAGTGATCACCATGTTTAATATTTCCTTTCTCTTGCATTTACATTGGTTGTTTGGTAGAAACGAGATCGCTTACTGAAGTGCAGGGATACACATTGCAACTCTTCGAGGTTGCATGAATTCTTTGTTAATTCATTGTGAAAGATTGCATCCTATAGTGAAGGGGCTCTATGTCAACACCCCAGTTAGCACATATCTCCTAGATTTAAATTTTGAATATTTTTTAAGATACGATAAGATAGGCTCTGATCCTACATATATTTTTCTTGCATCTTTAAATTTACAGACTCCTAGTTGATAATTTAATATTCAGAAATTATTCATATAATTTGACTTACAATCTATGTATGTTATTTCATATTCACCTTCATCAACTTTCCTTCTTTAATCTAGTTTCCTCCAGTCCTCCTCCTCCTCCATCGAGCTATCAAAACTTTTCTCTTTAATCTAGTTGCCTCCAGTCCTACCTCCTCCTCCTCCTCCTCCTCCTCCTCTATCAAACTATCAAGAAATATTCTACTTGTAACAATATAATAGAATGAAGTTGTGAGAAAATGTATCCTCAACAATATGAGAGATATTGATTCTAAGCTAAACATGTGATTGTTCCTCCTTTAAAAATCTTAGTCGTTGTGCCAACATTTAACCAAAGACATAATAGTGATTGGAATTACTCTTAAAATCATGTTATGTTTGAAAGTCACAATCATGGTTGGCTACTAGAGAAGAGCCACGGTGAACAATATCACAAGTAGAGGTGGTATGTTATGCTATGCAATGGAACCGAGGTTATAGAACCAACTTCCCTAGGTTGCATGTGGGCATGGCTTAAATTGCATCCAACCACCAATCAAGACCAAGGGCCCACTATAATGAGGATACAAAATTAGAGAAGGGAGGATAGCTAGGTTATTTTGATATGTCCTTGACAAATGAAAAAATATTGGACAAGCACAATGCCCTTTAAAAATGCCTTCAATGTAATTAAAATAATTATTATTATGGATGGTTTTAATATATATATATATATATATATATATATATATATATATATATATATATATATATATATATATATATATATATATATATATATATATATATATAAACGTAGAGAGAGAGAGAATGGTACCTAGAGTAAACTAGATTCTTTAGGGCCCAAGGTTGATACAACAATATACTCATTAAGAGTCCATAGTGTCACTTGCAGGAGTTGATCCTAGGTGGTGAGGATAACTCTCCTCCTCTCAACCACACGAGCTAGACCCATTTAACACACACACACACAAATTGGCACTTTTTTAAAAATAAATCTTATTAAAAACCATTGGCACTCTTTTTTTTAAAGGATCTTATTAAAAACCATTTTATTTGTTATATACTTAAATGAATTTGTGGCTAAAATAAATATGATTCACTTGTATATTTAAGGATATATACAATCATATCATTATCTAATTTCCATGAAAGGGAACTACCTAATATTAATTTTTTATTTATTACAATAATTGGTTGAAGGTGTTTTTAAGAGGGTGGCATCTAAAAAAAAATTGGCAACATTGGTCGATATTTATAGGTGGTTTGTCTACTTCAATATTTATTGGTAGTTTGTCAATACTACTTTTGATGTTTAAGATGGGGATTCTTTTAGTATTTGGCTTGATTTTTCATCTTTAGATAATCCTAGTAGTGCTTAGTGGCTCATAGGTAAGAAAGATAGCAACATCCACTGCCTTTTGGAAATAATGCCCCTGAGTACATCCTCTGCACCACTCAAAAAAATTTAACCATGTGAAAATAGAAGTTGTGAGTAGCATCTTTGAATACCATTTCAAGAAGAATCCACCAATCTACCATAATTGTTGTTTCATGTTCTTTCCCTTAAAATGAAACTAATGTCTTCCAAAAATTAGTTATAATTCATTGAATTGTGAGGGAAATCTCGCCCCCAATTTCCCTTCCAAATGAACTAATTTGTACAAGGTCTTAGGGACACTTTCATGCATTGCATCAATTGGATTTTTTATGCAACATGGGGTTGCGATTAGAGTCACAAAATGGAAGATCTAATACCCACTTGATGCGGCAAGGGACTACGATTAGAGTCACACAATGGAAGCTCTGATACCACTTGATGTGGTGTAGGGCTACAATCAGAGTCACACAATGAAATCCCTGCTAGCTTTCCTACAACAAATGCATAGAAAACCATAAAACAATACCATCCATGACATTCATTAACACATATACACAAGTATTTAACGTGGAAACCTGAAGGTAAAAAACACACTTTAAGAGCTCTCTCTCTCTCTCTCTCTCTCTCTCTCTCTCTCCGTTATTTTTGCAACGAATCGATGGCCCTTTCATCAATTTACAAAGTTTTTGGGTTGCCATGACTAAGGACATGGCAACCTCAGCTAGTCACCTCTTCCTCACAAGCCTTGTTCTTCTCTTTGAGGCTTCTCTATTGTGTCTCTTGTCTACATGCTTGTTGCATTTATCCATCTTCATCAATGAATTCATCTTCATCTTCCCTTGTGACTATCCAACTTCGATTATCTCAACACACTATCCTACTAGTGTGTTAATCTTCCATAATCCAAGGTGATTCCACTTCCATGCACCCTTTGTCTCTTCACCTTTCGAAAAAGTTTCGGTGTGCTAAAACTCTAGCACACACTAATTTCTCCCATGCATGTTGATCCAATGTGCTAATTTCTAGTTGTGCATAAATTTGACTAGCGTGCAATGTTCTAGTGCATTAAACTCTAATGCACACACTAATTTTCCTAGCACACATTGATTCATAGGTGTGCTAATCTTCCAACGCATTGATTCACAGGCATGCTAATCTAGTTGGCACGCTCTCAAATGCTAGAATGCTCATACTCAATTCATCTCCTAAGGGGTATGTTCAAATCTAGTGTGATGCCACTACATCAAACTCCCTGGATTAATAAATAGCATGCCCTCATGCTTACGATGTCAACTTCTTTCATATTCCATTGCTACTATATTCCTTCTCAACATCTTAGCATCTTATCACATTTATTGTTGCATACTCACCTACAACAATACGTCAACACATTCACCATGGAAATCTGAAATTTCCATATGCAACTCATATTTCTACTACTTCCATCTATGTCTCTCTTTCTTCATCACCATCTCATCATCATTGTGAAGCACTACCACATGTGCTTATCAAAGTCTCAGTTACACTTCTCAAGGATAGTGTTATATTGCATTCCCTTGTAGCATACACAAATGCTTGCAATGTGGCTAGCCTCTCTTGCTCAAAACTACACAACATGGAGTCTTCTTTGCACCTAGTGTTACATCTCTCCCTGACTCAATAAACCAGGCAAACCATCTTCTATCATTAACATAACATTTTTTCTCAGAGACATACATTTGGCAATCTTCCTCTTCATGAAGAGTCTTTACACTCAGTCTGCAACACATCCTCTTGCAAATTTCATCATCTTCACTAACAAAAAAAATTATTTTCTCAACGGCTTCATCAGTCCTCTTAATCATCATGTGTATCATCTTCATCATCCTCACACGGCCATTCATCTCATCACAAAGTTGTAGCTAGCTCTGATGCCACTTAATGCAAGACGAGGCTATGATCAGAATCACACAATAGAAGTTTTGATACCACTTGATGCATCATGCAACATGGGGTTATGATAAGAGTCACACCACATAAACTATGATACCATTTGATGCACTGTAGGGCTACAATCAAAGTCACACAAGGAAGCTTTGTTAACTTCCCTGCAACAAATGCGTAGCAAACTACAAAACAAGAACATCCATGGCATTCATTCACACATATACACAAGTATTTAATGTGGAAAACCAAAGATAAAGACCACTCTTTAAGTCACGGGGGCTTCACCTTGTTGACCAATATCTTATCACGTTCATTCATAAAGGGGGTTTTTAAATTGTGAAAAATAAAGTCAATATATTGTAAGTATTGTGGGGAGGTTGTGGGGTATCGATGGGTTTATAGCTATTGGGGGTATAAAAAAGGGGTATCTAGTAAAAATAAGGGTTTCTTTTATTAGAAAGATGCATTGGGAGAGAGGTTCAACGAAAGGATTTTCATTATTTCTAAAAAATAATTACAATAGCTTAATGGCCCTTTCATCAATTTACAAAGATCGTTAGATTACCATGCCTTCAACTAATCATGTCTTCATCACAAGCCTTCTTCTTCTCTTTGATGCTTCTTTATTGTGTCTCTTGTCCTTGTGATATTTATCCATCTTTATCAACAAGTTCATCTTCATCTTCCTTTATGGCTATTCACCTTCAAATATCTCAACACGGTCACGGTATCCTACTAGAACACTAATCTTCCATATTCCAAGATGAATCTACTTCCATGCACAAGACGTTGAAACATTAATCTTCCATATTCCAAGGTGATTCCACTTCCATGCTCCCCTGTGTCTCTTCACCTTCCCCAAAAGTCCTAGCACACTAAAACTCTAGCACACACTAAGCCAATGTGCTAATTTCTAGGTGTGCACAAATTTGAGTGGCATGCATTGTTCTAGTGCACACAATAATTTGACTAGCATGCACTGATTCACCAGTGCGCTAATCTTCCAACGCGCTGACTCGCTGAAATGATAATCTAGTTGGCACACTCTTAAACACTAGTATGATCATACGCAAATCATCTTCTAAGGGGATGTGCAAATCTAGTGAGATTTGATTCTAATATTCTTCTCGCCTGCTCTTGTTTGGCTTTTATATGCTCTTGTTTGGCTTTTATATGGAGTTGTGCTAGTCATGAGCACATGCACATATTTCGACACTATATAGTATAAGACCAAATCATACTTGTTGACTTAAGGCTTCTATGGCAAATAATTCACACGACTAGTGACACGTTTTCATTTATTATTCCTTGCCTGGACAGAATATACTAATATTTTTTTAATTAATAGAAATTGTATTCAACTTTTTTCACTTTTAATTAAACGAAATTGTATAAAACAATTTGTAAATTTAACTTTTGTTTTTAAAATTTTATCTTAAATATTGATTTGATTAATTTATTTATGACGATGTGATGACGAAATTTTTTCATATCAAATTAGGAAGTCTCATTAAATATTTGCTTCAAAATTAAAATATTTAGCTATTGTCCTACACACTACACTAGTCTAATCCCAACATCCAATTCGCAATAATTGGCAATCACGGCATCCACCATTTCTTATTAATTGGCAATCACGTCATCTTGCAGTATACATAGCAATGATTTAGCTTTGACTGTTATATTAATTTGGTTTGACTTCAAACATTTCGTAAAGAAACTAATGTGCAACAAAAAATTTATTTTTTAATGTGTAAAAAAATTGAGTTTTCTAATAACTTTATAGTGTTATTATAACCTTCACTTATTTTGAGGTTTCAAACAGTAGGGTGTAATGGAGTATAATACTCAGGCGATGAGATATAGTACACAACCTTTACGTTGACTAAGACTGCTCTGACTAAGACTGCTCATACTGCCTCTGGCACAAATTCTTGGAAAACAGTATGAACAACCTAGCTGCCCTTGTTCAATATATTTCACCTTGTTGTTGACAACTTCAAGCACGTTGCATCGCTATCACTTTTTGAATACCAGTGGGGCCTGGGCCATTAACTTCTGTAACCGATAAGAGAGTAGCAAAGTAGAAAATGTATTGCAGTGTATGGTTTATTGAAGATTTAGTTCCCTATTTATTGGGTGGATAATTACTGAAGTTGTGATTTTGCAGTGATGGAGAGTATTAGTTGACCCCATTTTTATCCAGAAAATGAGAGTATGAGCCAGAGAATCCATCCTCCCATGAGCAAGCAACTCAAATTTAAGTTGTGTATAGTTTTATAAGGTTTGTATACACACAATGATACATGCGAAGACTGCACCCTAGTGAAGGTAAGAATAATTTGTTGTCTCGGTCATTTTATCAAACAATTTCAATTCAATATAGACTTGGGAATTTTATGATTATTCTTCGATTTTTTTCAATAATCTGGGTGGTCGTTTTACATGGGATTGGAATTGGAAGGCCTTGAAATTTACCAAGTTATGAATTGTTCATTTCCCGAGTCCGTAAACCATTTTCCTTAGGTTATCAGTGAATTTGGAAATAATTTATTTTGAATTTGGTGCAGGCTAATAGTGCTAACAGGCACTGTATCTTAGTAGTAATCCAAATTTTGACAGATCTTGATTTAACCATCTCGAACCCTGTTCATATCGTTGATGGTTTATGGATGGTAAGATTTCTTAGTGCTGGATAACACCAAGTCATTGCCCCTTACAACTTTTAATCTCGTGAACTTGCCTTGTCCATTTGGTCCGTAGATTTGTATTCAACATATTTAAAAGAATATCTCATGAGTAAAAATTAATGTAAAACCAAAAGAAAACTTTTTAGAAGGGAGAATGTGATTGATTATATCCCTTGAGTAAAAATTAATGTAAAACCAAAAGAAAACTTTTTAGAAGGGAGAATGTGATTGATTATTGGATATGTTGTATTCAATACAAGAGAATGCTCGAAGCAATGGAACAGGCCCAACGTTAACAAAAGATAATTGTTTGGGTTGTTAGGGATGCCTACATAATCTTATAACTAACCATAGTTGTATGGGAAAAGAGGCTAATGAAATATTAACACCCCTCTTTAAGCGTAACATAGGGAGTAAACAAAAAAAGGGTCTTGACAACTAGGCCTGCTAAGGTACCCAAGTACAAACTCCCATAAGCAAAGAAAAGGAGAAAAACCCATAGGAAACCCCCCTCAAAAAAAATAGAAGAGAAAACAACAAAAATTGAAGGAGTGAAGGTAGAAGCACTCAAGATGACCCCCCAAAGAACAACTTCCTTCACCCCAAACATCGATCGTAACTGGAAAAAATGAGGTGATGCCAAAGTTTTAGTGAAGATGTTTGCAACTTGTTCTTTAATAGGCAAATACTCCAAGCTAAGAACACCATCTTGGATGAGTTATCAAATGGAATGCATGTGTATCTCAATGTGTTTTGTCCTTTGATGTTCCATTGAGTTGTGAGAAATATGTATGGCACTTTGATTATCACACCAAGGAGTAGTAGGATGATCCTATTGAATGCCAAACTCTGTTATTAATTGTAAAAACCAAAGAACTTCCTTACCAACAAGAACTGTAGCATGATACTCAGCTTATGTAGAAGACAATGCAATTGTTGATTGCTTCTTGCAAGACCAAGCAATAGGAGCGAAGCCAAGGCGATAAACAAAGTCGGATGTGGAATTTCAATCATCAATTGAACCAACCTAATCAGATTCAACAAAGCCCACAAGTTGAGAAGCATCAAAGGTGCATTGAATGCCAAAATTGGTAGTACCATTAATGTACCTTTGAATGCCCTTTGTTGCCTTCTAGTGACTCTCATGAGAATATTGAGAAAATCGACAGACGAGCCCAATTGCAAAAGAGATGTTAGGTCGTGTATGAGTCAAATACAAGAGACTCCCAACCAGTTGTCAATACAACAAAGGATTAATGTGTTGTGAAGAGAAACTGGTAGAAAGGGTAATATCTTACTAAAATGGAGTAGGCGTAGGCTTACAATCATCCATGTCGAAAAAGCTAAAGTAAATCAAGTGTATAATTCTGCTAAAAAATGGAGATCCCTTTTGAAGACTGGAAAACTTGCAGACCAAGAAAATAATGCAAAAGACCTAAATCTATCATATCAAACTATCCCATTAATGCTCACTAAACACTCTGAATCATGGATGAAGAACTCCTTGTGATAATTAAAGCATCCACATACAGAACCAGAATCAAGAGATCAATGCTCTACCTCTTAGTGTAAACCATAGGATCAAAATGACAATGATTGAACTCTAAAGTAGTCGGAAAACTATCCATCTTCTCATATCAAGATTTTGGATCTTGTTTGAGACCATAGAGTGAGCGTCAAAGCTTACAAATAAGAGAAGAATCCTACATAAAACCAAGAGGTTGTTCCATGTAGATTTCCTCGTGTAAATCACTGTGCAGAAAATTGTTCTTCACATCCATCTAGTGGACTATCCAACCTTGGGAGGCAACAAAAGAAAGCACAAGGCATATGGAATTCATCTTGGAAACAAAGGCAAAGGTCTCAGAATAATTAATCCCTTCAACTTGTGAAAATCCCTTGGCCACAAGACATGCCTTATGCTTGTCAATATAGCCATATGTTTCATACTTGGTTTTGTAGACCCTATTACAGTGAACTAGATTCCATCCCTTAAGAAGAGGAATGATATCCCATGTGTGATTCTTCAACAAAGAAGAATACTTTGTTGTCATGACGACGTCCCATTCAGGTATCCCAACAACATCAAAAAATTGTTGTGGATCATCTAAAATGGCATGACTTAAAAATGAGACAATTGTTTGTGATTGAATATGGCGAGGATCAGAGGTAAAATAATTGAAATCAGTTGGGTCATAGCTATACTTTTCAAGCCTATTTTTCTCATGAAATATCCTCCTCGGTGTTTGTGTTGATCAAGTTGTTCTGGGTTATACTATTCATGTTTTGTTGTTGTTGATGGCATAATTTCTTCTAGTTAATTTTCATCTTCAAAATGTTTATCATCTTCTTGTTCTACAAAAACAAAAATTTTGGCATGATCTGTGTTGTTGTCAACATGACAATTTGTGGTAGAAGGCGATTTGGGTTTGAAGCACTCATCAAAATAGACAGCCCTTCAAAACAAAAGATCATTAGAAATATTATCAAATAACCTATATACCTTCATATGCTCACGGTAACCAAGAAATAGCAGTGTTTGGCTCTTCTTCTCCATATCTTTGCGCTTTTGATTTGGAATTAAGGTCGACACTCAACTACCAAATACCCTAAAAGTGTAAACATTGGGCTTAACATGGGTCCTAGCTTCCTATGGAGTCATATGCAACACTATCATATGAGACATCTTATTCTAAATGTAACTGGAAAAATTCATTGCTTCAACCCAAAAAGAAGGTGCCATGTTCTTGCACTAAATCATGCAATTTTCCATCTCTTTTAGTGTGTGATTCTTTCTTTCAACAACACCATTTTGTTTAGGGGTGTAGGGAATAGTGTGTTGATGTTGAATGCCATATTCTCTACAAAAATCCTTGAATCCCTGATTGACATACTCCCCCCATCATCTATGAGTAGTTAATTGATAGAAAGAGAGGAATGCTTCTCAACAAAAGCCTTGAAGGTCCTAAAAGTAGCAAAGACTTCACTCTTGAACTTAATAAAGTACATCGAAGAGCGATGTGAGAAGTCGTGAACAAAAGTGAGTGCATACTTAGCCCCTAAAAATGATCGAGCCGAAAATGACATGAGATCAGTATGTATCAATGTGGTAGCATGCAAGGCCTTACCTTTAGGAAAAGGATCTTGATGTTGTTAACAAGAATACAACCTAGACAAACTCCGTCAATGAAAGAAACTTTAGGACGACCAAGAACCAAATTTTGTGTGCTCAGCTGCTGCAAATACATGTAGTTTAGATGGCCAAATCTTTCATGCCAAAGCCTACTTAGAGAATCAACGTGTGCAATGAAAAAGGAACTGGAGGAAGCCTCAAAACAACAAAAACTGTACAATAGGGAACTATGATCAACTCTTCCAGAAGCAACAACAATGTCTAGATTTTGTAGATCTCAAATGACTACATTATTAGGAGAAAACTCTATCGTTTTCCCATCACCGGAATGACATGTCTGATAAATAGAGAGTAGATCACCAGAGATGTCAAGAACAAGGAGAACATCATTGATGCACCCATCATCTAACTACATGATGATTGATCCTAAAACATCAAGTTGTGTAGAGACTCCAATTGCAATCTGTGAAATGCTACAATCAAATGTGGAAGGAAGCAACTCATGAGAATGAGTTATATGGCTAATTTTGGTTTGGTCAAAGTAGATAACTTTGACCAAACCAAAAGTCTTGCCTCAATGCCCTACTATTCCTCTCGTATCATTTGAGAAGCTCTAGAAATTGAAAAACACCCCAATAACTTTAATCGAGAAAACGACGACAAACTCAACCACCCTTGAAAACTCCTCATTCATCACCTACATCATTAAACCTCCTTTTAGTCTTGATTATTCTTTTAATTGCATTTATTATCTTCATCATAATCCTTAACGCCAATTCTTATATGAGTTCTTCCTTGACGTCAATTCTTATATAAGTTCTTGATTGTTCTTTTAACTCTAGTTTTAGCTTTACCCTTCTTTCATTATAGTTTTCATTTTTATTGTCTTTTTTTCACTCAACTTACTCATATTTGTTTATTACTTTATTGTCATCACCTCTTTCTTCATACTCATATTTGTTTATTATTGCCATGACCCATTTCTTCCAATGTTTTTTTAGTCCAAATTCTCCTTAATTTGTATCACTTAATTTTTTTTCCTTCTTTTAATCTTTTTATATCCTCTTTGAATCCACATTTGTTTTATTATAGGTTTCCAATGACTTTTACTTGATTTAATTTCAATTTCAATTCTTAATTTAAATTGTTATTTTCAATAATTTTACCCAAGATAATGTATGTTTACTTATTCTAATTCTAATTTAATTTTAATTTCAATTTCTAATAATTATAATTATAATTTTAAATAATTTTACTCACAATAGTGTCTAATCATTACACTTCTATTGTTCATGACAATGGGTGAGGGTCCACTCAAATATTGAAATGTTAAAAATATTTACACAATTTATTTTCAAAAAATTTAATAACAAATAATAATTCAAATGTTCATATGAACATAGACACAAACAATGTGGTAAATAAATTTTTAAATCGATATAATATTGAAAAAGTTTTGAAGCCTAAGACAAGCAATAACCAACATGTTATGTCCCAATAAAATATATTCCAATATAAATATTAAAGTTATCCAAATATATATACACCAACTACCACAACATCAAAGGAGAGGACAAGGACGATCCATTAATTCAACCTTGAAGTTCAATGGCGACAAAGATATGGATGTTCTCTACGTTTATATTTTTCATGTTTTTTGTGGGCACTGCCCCCATTGTGTACTCGTGGATGAAGGTAGAGTCACAAGAGTGAAGTTCGCATATGTGAACTGGGTTTCACATTTGTAGAGCATGGTTATGGAGGGGATATTCGCAGGGAGCCATAGAAATACATAATGAGCACCATTACTTCAACGCATTGGTGAGTTGTCTCGTGTTTTATTGTGTATATCGCTTTCTCAGGCCTATGGTTCGATTCACAGGGCAAGCACATGGAACAATTTGGCCTTGTAAGGGTCGTCGCCGCTGGAATTAGCTCAGTAAGCTTTTACTCTGTTTTTCGTGTAATAATTCCATTAATTTGATGGTTGGAATTTTTGTATGCATTTGCTAGATTTAACTTCTAAAGTTGTTAAGTTTGTCACAAATATTGTTTTACGCTTTCCTTCTCTACCAAAATGCTCAATAAGGTTTTACTTCAATGAAGAAGGATAAGTAACGAGTTTAAGCCTTCTAGTTCAAAAATCAAAACAGATTTTCTCGGCAGATCTCATTACACTACATATCTTTTGCTTTGTTATATATATATATATATAATTCCAATATTGGCTTACCTTAAGCTATAAAGTTTGACTATTTGTGGAGATGGAATATAGTAATTAATTTGTAATCAACTTTTATTTGAATTTTAGTTAATAGGGATTTTATAACACTCTTCCTAAAAAAAATTATGATTAATTTCACATTTTGAGTAATTTATTTTGTTTCATTTTTTAAGTTCATTAAATTAAATAACATTTTGACATAATCTATTATTATGTAATGATAAATTTCACATTTTGATTAATTTATTTTGCTTAATTTTTTAAGTTTATTAAATTAAATAATATTTTGATATAATCATAACATTGATCAATTTCAAGAAAAGATAGATTTTGATCAAAGTTTTTTTAATTTGTTTTGCAAATTTATTTTAAAAAAATAAAGGGAGAATCTGAATCAAATAATTTTTATATTGCATTTAATAAGTTTATTGAAATAATTATAAATGAGAAAAATTGTATCATAAAAGGTGAAAATAGTATACATTTGTAGACTTTACCAGTCAAATCGTTGGGCGGAGGGGGATCCCTTGTTCCACAAACAAGGGGGTCTCATACACCAATTTGGTGTGGCTTGGCCGTGACCTTAAAAATAGATTATTATTATTATTATAGTTATAAATGAGAAAAATAGTATCATAAAAGGTAAGGATTGCTTAAGATTGCTTATAGCCATAAATAAATAAATAAGCATGTATTTGAGTATAAAAATATTAATTAAGCTGATATGCCTACATCTATAGGAAATGGCTAGAATTAATGGTCTTTTGTCATAGATCTGTTTTTAATGGTCATGATTTCATATGGTTGGAGTATTCTTGGTCTTCGCAATAAATGAAAAAGTGTGATTTCAAACATTAACTTCCTTGCATGACAAAATATGTCGGTTCATCATTAAATTGGGTGATTAATATGATTAGTCTAATAATAATTGTTTCACTTAGATTTAAGTGTTTTACTACATTTAAATTTTTTATTTGCTTTGGTTTTTATATTTTTTTAATATATTTAAGTTTTTTAACTAGTGTTGTCCCACTTCCTTTACCAAGTGTCAATTGGACTATGAGTAAGGCACTGTGGGTGAGTATGGTTGCTTCTGCTCCACCTTCTCGAACAACTGTGCATGTTGCTCCACCTTCTTTAATAGTTGTGCATGCAACGCCCTCGATGACTGAATCGGGTGCCTTCAACTCCACATTTTTACCAAAGCGTGAGTGACCATTTTTACATTTTGATTAATGCTGCCATGATAATTCTCATTATCAATTAACTGTGTGGATGCTAAATTCTTAATTTGCTTTAAAATATTTAAATCTTACTCAACTATCAACTTATTTTCTCATCCATATCCATGTAATCTTTAAAATAAAATAAGTGTTGCATGACAGCGTAGTCCCTGCTAGGTTGGAATGGGAGTAAATGCGACCGTGTACAGACATGTGGGTTGCAAGTTGCAGTACATGTGGTATCCATGCAGAATTTAGTATTCCCGAATTAGTTATCGGATCGCGGGTTATCGAGCTGGCGGGATCAAAATTTGGGCTTTGTTGTTTCGTGCCCTACAAATAGCACCCAGAGTTCCGTGATATACAAATTGACAAGCAAACTTGCGGACTATTTGAATTTTAAGGGCCTCGTGTTGATGTAATAACACAATTGGACTTGGGCCTTGAAATTGCAGGACAGATGTGGCAAGCAGTATGAAGGACAGATGGTAAGGATGCAAGAAATGACATACTCTCTATATGTGTGAGTAGAAAAAAAAGTATTGAACACAATTTTATGACATTTATATAAAACATTTAAAAAGCGTGTTACATATTCCTGGAAATTTATATATATGTCAAATACGATATCTCAAATTTGAATGACTGATTTATCTCAAATTTAATTTTGAAAATGACGAAGCAGAAAAAGATGTGCATAAGAAAAAAGAGAATTGAAATAAAATAAACATAATGTCTTGACATTCAGCATAGCTAAATATGAAAATCTAGGAGCACATAAATATATAAGGAGACAAAAGAATAGTTTTATTTGGAATATATGAAAAAAGAATAGTTCGCTACACATTCCTGGAAATTTAAATGTGTTTTTCATATAGACTAGGATCGGGGTTCTCGCGGACCATAAGAGAAATATGTACAAGAAATAGGATTGTGGAAAAAAGAAGTGGGAGACGATAGAGTGCAATACCTGAAAAGTAGAAATGGGAAGATATCAGTCTTTGGCTATAGATTTTTATTCAAAAAAGGTGGAATAACTAGATTGATAAAGAAAGGACTATAAGTATAGACTTACAACGATGGTACATATAAGTGTTTTTGGTATTTGCTTGTTGATGCCTTTTCCTGTTGGTTTTCGTCTCCGACCTGTTTGAATAACTGGATTGATAAACAAAGTATTTATAGCGATGTTCCATATAAGTGTTTTTTTCTATTTTCTTGTTGAGGCCTTTTCCTGTTGGGTTTCGTCGGCGACCCACTTCAAGTTGTCTTCAATGTAGCTTCTCAAGGGGGAGACATTGATGTCATTCCATATTTTAATGCTGAAAAGTTCATTTTCTAATTCGCTTAGATCAATAGAAATATTACACAGAGCCTGATGAATGTCTCCATTTTGTACCAAATAGCGGACTAGCCAGTTGTCCACATGTTCTTCATGATATTCAAAAATCCTGTAAAAAATTTCTAAAGACAACGCCTTAAAATTATCAACTTGGTTATCGAAAGCTTGTTTGGTTAACGCCAACAAGTTGACAATTAAGTTGGGGTCCTGGAAGTCGTTGGTCCTTCCGACTAAGTCTATTTTGGTGAGCTTTGTGAATAATGTTTCTTTCTTTGATATTGCTTGCTCACATGATTGGATGATCAGATACAGGTTCTTCACCTTCTCTTTCCAATATGCTTCTAATTGAGTGAGCCATTTTTTGGACGGGAGGTCATGTTGTCTTCTTGTCGTGTCTGCCATGTTGTTGACATGAAAGGCAAAAGGGATCACCATGTGAAAATAGAAAGTTTCTTCATTTTTTAAATCCGTCTGCAGAAGTTCGAGCAAGTTATGTTCCCTACTTCCCTGTGATTCCATATTTTGTGATGTTTCCCAGGCCTTAGTAATCAGTTCCATTCTTTTGTTGATATTTTTCTCCACATATTCTCTACATGATGCGAGGAAGGTGAAGAAGCCTTTTAGCTTTGTTGCAGGGGTGCAGGGAGTTCCAGGCATGGCTATTGCTAAAGGATTGCCAAACATTGGCATAGGAAACAAAGATTCCTCTAATTCCTTGATCTGGTCCTATACTCTGGCATTCTCAGCCTCAATGACTCCAATGGAATCATGAAGAGCATCTATGGTTGCCATGTGAAGTTCAGAGATTTTGGACGCCTTCATATTGGCAAGGTCAAGTTCTGAACGATGTTTTCTTTTATTATATTTTACATCTCTTTTTTCAATAATTAATTTTTTAGATTCAATTTCAAAAACAACACTCTGGAATACGAAGGATTCATCTTCGTAAAAAAATTCGACATCAACTATGTCCATTGGGTAGCTATGGTGAATCGTGTCTCCCGGCTGATCAAGGTTGCAGAATATGCTATCCAGATCAACGTCAAGATCCATGTTTTCATTCTCAATGTTCAGCTCGTCCGCCTCCCCTACAATTCTTTTTCCCTTCTTCTCCACGAGAAGCTTGTGAGGACTATCAATTTTAGGATGAACCTCATTCGTTTGAAGATCTTTGGGTTGCTTTGTTACTGTGGTAGGTCGTTGGAGCGATGCTTTGTTACTGTGGTGGTTTTGGTCCTCAGGTCCGAAGATGTTGACTGTATCTCTACAAAACTCTTGTGAAGGTGTTGCCAGTAGTTTATGAAAACGTTGGTTTGTTTCATACGCTGCTTCAAATGAGAAAATGGAGGGGATAATATAACCCCCCGGAAATGTTGGTTCAATGCGTGCGAATGGAAAATCTCCTTGAGCTCTTCGCTCATTAATGACAATCTCTATGTGTGTTGTATGGTGAGTTGTTAGAAGTAAAGCTTAATTATTGCATACTTAGAAGTGTGAAGGTGGCTGTTACGGTGAAGAACATTTAAGGATTGGAGGTTTCGTGAACGAACCAAGCTGACGGCGTGCGAATGACATTCCATGGTATTTGAAATTAACACTGGAAAGGGATAACAAAAACCTCCGCAAATATTGGTTTAGTACGCATTAATGGAAGATCTTCTCGAGCCTTGCGCCCATTAATGACAATTTACACAGTGCCTGCACGATGAGCTGTTAGCATTAAAGATTTAGAAACAAGACATATATATATTGATATTCTACAATTTAATTAAACAAAGTTATCAAATGAGTGGTAAGCTTCGAGTCTGGGTCCAATTGTAGATCGTCGAAGTTTCAAGCGCAAGATGTATACCAGGCACACGGGGCTTGAGAGTTGGATGGTGCCCACAAAGGAACCCGCGGCCATAAAATTCGCTAACTATGAAAAGGAATAGCGGTCGGTTGAACTCGTGATGTAGAGATATAGATGGACATGAAATCTGGCACTCCGCCATCTGGGAACCCACGAGCATAGACATGGATTACCCAAGTTTTGGATGCAAGATGTACACTCAGAACACGGGGAATAAGAGTTCAATAAAGCATAGCGGGGAACCTGCGAGCATAAAATTGGCTAAGGAAAAAAAAGTGGTCGATCAGACTCTTGCTGCATATTTCATAGTTCATGTGCAACACCAATTGTGTCGTGACTAGACCAGTATGTGTACAAAGCAGGGGAAAAAAATATGAATCTTTATAAAGTATGGGCATGATATTTTATAAAGCATGTACGGATATCGCATTCCAAACTTGGCCACTTTGTGGATCGTAGGTTCTCGAGTTGTCGGGCTAAAAAATAAGCCTCTATTGTTTTGTGTCCTACAAATAGTACTCAGAGTTCCGCGATATACAAATTGACAGGCGGACTTGCGTTCTGGCTAAGATTTTATAGAGCATGTACACTTTTTGGATCGCGGGTTCTCAGGCTGGCGGTGTCAAAAAATTGGCCTCTATTGTTCCATGGGTTACAAATAGCACCCAGAATTCCGGGATATACATATTTACAAGTGGACTTGCGGGCTGGCTGGCTCAACATTGTACTTCTACTGAGTTCCACGATATATAAATTCACAGACATACTCCAGCGCTGGCGGGCTCCCAGAAAGGAAAAATACATACTAAATATGTACTTTTATAAACTATGGACATGACATTTTATAGAGGATGTACAGATCCCTTATTCCATACTTAGCTACTTTTTTGGATCGCGGACTTATGGGCTGGCTGGGTCAACATTGCACTTCTATTGTCCCGTGTCCTCCAAACAATATTCGGAGTTCTGGGATATACAAATCCACAGACGGAATTGAATATGTATTACACATTACATGTAATATGTATCGCAGGTTATCGAGTTGGCAGGCTCTAAATTGACAGACGGACTCCACGAGTGGTGGACTCAAAATTGAATATGTATTAGACATTACATGTAATATGTACAATATGAAACGGGCAAGCAGACAATCAGGCTGGAAATATAAAAGTAACTAGAAATCTGAACACGTGTATTCGCCAGTTCCGGACCTAGAAATTTTCTGAGGAACGAGTAATCCATTGTAAATATGCAATTTTATAAAATATGGATATCAAATTTTATAGAGCATGCATGGATCCCTCATTCCATACCTAGCCACTTTTTGGATTGCGGGTTCTCGGCCTGGCGGGCTGAAAATTGGGTCTCTATTTGTAACACCTTGTTTCCACCAGTCTGTAAAAATAACTATATTGACCAAGAACTATGGAAAACTCAAAGGTGTGAATGTTTGATTTGATGGACCTTTGTATAAAAGGTCGATGAATGAAAATTATGTTATGAATATGTGTTGCATGAATGATGGGAGGGGGATGTGCTAAAAGAGACCACGATGGCTAATGAAGGGTAGTGGAAGGGACCCGGAATGGTTGTGTTAACTTCCACCGAACCAGTACCATACTGGTTTTTACTTGCTCAAAGACCAAGGCAACTCTCTAACCCTGGAATGAATTTCCCATCGGGATGGTAGGTGGGGAGGATCCTCAAGAGTTAATGAGGGGATGGGGTGAACCGCCTATCCGTAAAGCTCTCAGACCTTACCACAGACGGGGAAATTCGTGCCACACACAATCTTGTAGACAAGGGTAAGAAAGGAAGTGCGGGAAGGGTAGAGAGAAAGGGAGCACGCGCGACAGGAATCGTAGAAGAGAACCGCAAAACCCTGGAACCAGAGGGAGTTCTGAACACAGGAGAAGGAGAGTAACTTTTGTCCTCGATTTTTGTCTGTATCAGGAGAAGGAGAGTAACCTTCGTCCTTGACTTCTGTTGAGCTGGAAGTAAGAGATTGAATCTTAGAACATCGTGGTCTAGCTCAGGGGTGGCTAGTGGTAAATCCGTTTGGAGTCACTAAGCCTAGGGTTGGGTGGAAATGAGCACCCCTCTCAGCAGTTGCATCACGCCTTGTGGTTCTAATATGTGTTTTATGCCTTATATTTTGAATTGAATATCATGGATGAATGTTTATATTTATATGCCATAGTTGATGTCTGTGTAAATTAGTTAATTTCAAAGTATGCGTCCATCCCATTGAGAATAGACCCATCTGGATGACCTTCGCAATATTCTAGGATGGCTCCTCGAGAGCACCTTTCCCCAAGAATCACCTCATAACTTTGGAACCATACCGAGCCTTTACCTAGAAACCCGACTAAAATTAGGGATAATTGCCCAAGAACCATTTGAAGTTTCATGCGATCTGGGTCTGGAAAACCTGTGCAAGAAAGAGTAGTTCTCTAAGGTTTCGGAGTCGTGGGAGTTTGAAGCTCCGAAAGGTTGAATTTTGTAACCCAAGTTCATAAAGGATAGCGAATCCAATTATCGAAAGAGAGTATACCTTCATTTGGTAGATGAATGGATGAGATCCTTTCGGAAATACCCCAGGTCTGTTAGAACCAATGGATCTAGAGGAGGAGCGTGGGCGTTAATGCCTCGACCCCTTCAGCCTTCGCAAGTAGCGATGGAACCGGGATCATAGATCCCAGGATCCATCGGGAGCTATCTATGTCATCGATCTTAACCCTTGTGTAGATGGGAGGATGGACTCATCATAGTCCTGAAAGTCTTGATTTAATCAGGACCATCCATTCAGCAGGGACGTGTGGCAGGCGAGTGGCATTTCGATAACTCGCGACTTGGAGTGGTCAAAGGGTAGGACTGCACAAACTCATGATTCGCGAATTCGCAACGTAATCGTGGTCATTGATCTAGGAGTGATCTGGACCGTCGATCGTCCAGAAGGGAATTTTGACATTTTGGGAGTCGGGGGATTCGAGAGGAGAACCTTCGCAAAGTGTCAAGTCGCACAGTCCCAACCCAACACTCGGAGGAACGTGGGCCCTTGATCAGGGGACAGCAAGGACCGTTGATTTAGCGTGAATGAATTTCAACGCTTCGGCATCCGGGAGACCAAAGGGAAGAATCTCTCGATTTTGCAAGTCGCGAAATCCCGGCATACGAAACCCTGACGTGCTCATTGGGTTGGCCTTAGGTCACAGGACAGGGTCATGTGGTAGAAGGAGGAGGCAGGCGCTAGTAGTTGGCTAAGGGTCTAACTCGGAGATCAGTATTTTGGAACCCGAGAATTCAAAGAAATGAGAAGTCGAGGGATGTGAAGTCCTGAAATCGTGAAACGCAAAATAACCTATGGTTGTAGGTCGTGGTCACAGCGCCATGTTCGTTTGGAGGAGGGTCACATCGTGATAATAGGTGAGAGGGATAGCATGTGATAGGTCCCTTAATAGATTTTGGGATTGAAGGAAATGAAGAGGTCGGGACGCCTTTCATCGGGAGCCCCGATGTCGCGAAATGCGATGAGCCTTTTAAACTAAGCCTATGGTCGCGGGTCTCAATCACATGGTGGAGGATGAAGAATGAGCTAACCTGCGCTAGGCCCCTGTAGGAATTTGGGAATTCTGTCCTTTGAGAAAAAGGAGAAATTTTGTTTATGTCGTCATGGGTCTGTGAAAAATTGGTATCAGAGCATGGTTACAACACTTGCCCTGCTTGGGCTCATGAACGAGTCACGTAGAAACTCTGTTTGAAGTACTCTTAAAAATAGTAACCCTCTATCTTAACCCCCTTTACCAAAAGTCGAAGCTAAGAATGTTATTAAAGAAAAGAATGAAATCCCTACTGTGTGTATGCATTTGAGAAATGTGAATTTATGTGTTGGTTATGAATGAATATAATGTTAGCTAAAAACAAGTGTTTTGTCTACACACAAGCGAACGATCAACCGCGGGAAAACTGTAGACGTTTAGGGGGGATGGCTCCCACAATAGAGACGAAGAGTCTAATGAAATTTGGGTTGTAGAGACCCCTCTGGATCTAGTTGATACTATGAGGAGTCTCATGGTCGAACTACAAAGTTGAAAGGGCGACAACGAGAGGTTGATAAAAGAGAAAGATAAGCAAATGGAAATTAATGTAGTCTTGCTGCAGAGTTTATCCGACATACAAAGACAACTACAACATGGACCTGACACCAGTCACGAGGATCGAAGACAGACAAAGAAGAGTCGAATTCCACTTGAGATACGGAAATGTGGCCTTTTGAGTGGCTACACTTAGAAGAGCACCTCGCGGAAGTCTCACTCCGAAGATAGGGGACGGGCGTCGGACGTTTCCTCTGGAAAGGAAACTGGCGATTAGGAGGGATCTTCTAGTAGCAGAACTAGTTCATATTCCCGAAGAAAATGGAAGAAACGAAAACATTCCAAAAGTCATAATCTCGAAGAATTTAAGAAGGCCAAACCACCGTCTTTCGACAGTGAGATAAAGAGAGGAGAGGAAGCAGAGGCCTAGCTGCTTGGACTAAAGAATTATTTCAGAGTCCATGACTTATCGGAAAACTTGAAGGCCCGAGTAGCCACTTTCAACCTGAATGGAAAGACTTCCATTTGGTGGGAATACCTTAAGAATGTGAAGGGATTCACGAAGAAGACCTATCTTGGGAACGGTTTGAAAGATACTTCAGGAAGAAGTATCTATCGGAAAAGTATTTCGACGAAAAGACTAAAGAATTCGATGAACTCAAGCTAGGGAAACTCACTGTAGAATAATATGTCAACGGATTTCTTGAGTTGTTGAGGTACGTACCCTACATAAAAGCAGAAAAGGAAAAGGTGCAACGATTTATCAGTGGGCTACCTAAGGACTATCAGAACAGGATTGAGTTTGATGAGACAAAGACCCTAGAAGACATTATCCGAAAGGCAAGATATTGTTATGAATAGTTTGGGCTTCAGACAGAACCTCGCAAAGGCTGGAAGCAGAAGAATGGTTTGGGATTCCAGAAAAAGGGGTTTAAATCCCCAAGATTTAAAAACTATAAAAAGGATACAAGGATGAGCTTTCCTACCCGAAGTGTACACCAGTAGAATTTCCCCTCCCAGAGCGGAAATAAGCCTTTTGGGTCAACCCTCGGAAAGACTGATAGTCCAAAGAAAGAACCCTTGAAATGTTGGGGTTGTGGAGAAGAACATCTACTGAGGGACTGCCCGCACCAACAACAAAACAGTAAGAACATTTACAACATCCAAGAGGCTACCACCGTCAATGACGTGGCTAGGAGTATGTCGCGAATTTATGCAGCAGTGGATAATAAACAAGCCGACCACCAAGCTTCAGTGGTGGAGATGGAAGGTATGATCAATAACCACCTAGTGTCTATTCTAATTGACCCTGGTTCAAATTTGAATTATATAGCCCCTCAAGTTGTTGATAAGTGTAAATTGCAACCACATAAACATGCCAAACCATGGTTGGTACAGTTAGCCACTGGCACCAAAAGAAAGGTAGCAGAGGTCATAACAGCTTGCCAATTCACTATGGGTGAATTCTCCACCCAAGCAACCCTTAACATACTACCCCTAGGATCGTATGACTTGTTGATTGGCATGGACTGGCTAGCCGCATATAAATCCAGAATGGACTGTTACCATAAAACCTTAGAATGTGTAAGTGAAGAA
>ML835812.1:0-31264 GCA_009831015.1 Picea engelmannii | reverse complement strand
GATTGAGGAAAATGATAATAATATTCCTCATTCTTAAACTTCCTCAATAAACCCTAAAAAAGATCCCAAGAAGTACGGGATTGAAATCTAATTTAAACCCTAAGCCTGTAATGTTCAAATTTCCTAGTCATGATGAAAATGCCCAATATGATTTGTAAGATTAATAAGTTAGGAAATTTTGTTGTCGAAAGCAAGAAAATCATATTAAAATCAAATGGAAAGCTATGAGAATGGTTAGAAAACCAACAAGGTTTCTGATATTTCTTCCCTCACTTTCATTGTTGACATTGAACTTGAAATATCTAGGAAGACTCTTCTAAAAAAAATGAACCTTTGATTAATGTTGCAAAACCCATGGATGAAGAATCCCAAAATGATTTAAATCTGGAAAAATCGTTTTGTAAAGAAAGCTATTTTAGCGTTGTGCCTATCTGGTAAACAAATAGTGGAACTCAAACAAAAAAAAATTAAGATAAAAAGCTCATTGGCAATTAGTTTCTCAAGAGTCAATATCTTTATTGCTTTAGATATCCATATTTTAAATTTAGTTTTTTGTTTGAATAAGAACGTACTAGTTACGTCTAATTTTTTATTTTTTTATTTTTAATTTCGGTTTTTCAGGAACATCTACAAAATTTGAAAATTATATAGCTTTCCCAATTGTTATAAAAGTTTTATTTATTTATTATTAATTAAATTTTATTTATTTTTGTACATGTATGCAATGAGTGACGTGGACCCATATTTTTGCATCAGGACTCTCCACAAATCTCGAGAACAAAATCATGAAGAATATTAATTGGTGTTCATTATGACTCTAGATTATTTTTTAAAAGAAAGCTTTGTACTATATTGTATATAGTTAGTTATGTTTAGGCTATAGTTTGGTAATTAAAACAATTTCATAATTTCCCATTCCTAAATTTTAAGGAGGATACCTATTTTTGATGAAGGTAGTTACATTTTTTATGAAACTCTTTTCATATAAAAAGAGAGAAAACAAACTAATAGGGGGTTCCAGATCTGAGACTTGAAGGGAGAAGTCTACGGTAAGACAAAGGCCGCATTACACTATAGTATTGTAGTATTTTTCTTTCTATTGAGGACTGTATAAAGACAAAGTAATTTCAAGATAATGATAAATTTGTTTTTTCATACACTATCCTGTGAGTAGTAAGTTTGTTATTATCTTTTTCTTGTTAATTTAGTTCCGATTTGAATTATGTTCCTCTTGATATTTTTATAAGTGTTATTGACACTATTGTTAATTACATTTATTTTATTGGTGTACATTTTGTTAAAGCTATCTTTTGCAAAGCTGAATATGTTTTAGATCATAGACAATAATGAATTCATTGAGATTGATTTGTAGAGATTAAATAACTATTTATTAGTCTGTTTCAAATCTATCTTGTGTTATATTACACTAAATCTAAAGAACTATTTCTTTTGCTTTGTGTAAACTTCATACTGGATTCATTATATATTGTTGATTTTAGGTATGTGAATGGGGCCATCATGATAATTATTTATCGTGATTTTTCATTTTCATTTGTATTTGAATCATTTGTAAATATTCAAACTACTTTGAGATTTATGATTGAATCTTTATCCTTAATCCAAATACAATCCTTTCTTCTTCCTTTTGGATACTCTTGCTCTTGATCAAGAGTAAGGATATCCTTCTCTTAGTTAAGATATGTTTTTTTCTTTTATTTACTTGCATCATAGACTAATTTTTCATCTGCATTTGCATTTCTTTCATGTTTACATAAAGTCTCCTTTTCAAGTGGCCACAAGAAGGCAAATATTTCCCTTTACTTGTTATCATCAATATCTAATATCATAAGTTAGCAAGCAGAGGGAAGTGTATATATATATCTTTGTACATAATTAGTTGAGATTAGGTTAGTTTAGATTAACTTTAGAAGGCTAGTCTTTGAATAAGGGTAACTCAAGACTCATTGAACTAGTCAAAACCACCATCCCATACAGATAAGGATGTAATTGGGGCCCTAACCAGGTGGTCTCCCTATAATGTTGAACATGGTCAATTTTGGACATCAACTTTTTTTGCGCTAAAAGGAGGGCACCTACGAGTGTGCATAATTATTTGATTCTTGTTTGAGCTATTTGTTTTAACATTATTATTCATTTTAATGGCTCCTTCTGAACTGCCCATTATTCATTTTAATGGCTCTATGGTCAAGCATCTTGCAGTACTTCAATGAAGGTAGTTAAGCACTTGTCTAAGGTAAAATTTAATGGTGAACCCTTCTCGAGTTCTCTTTGTATACTAATACTACCAGCCGGAGCACATTGTGAACCCTCATTGGGCACATATGCTCTACCCTCATCTCGATCCAGGCGGTTGATCAAGGCCTCTGACATGCTCTGGAAGGATCTCATCATACCTACCACATCTGCCACAACAACCTTCTCTTGCTCAGTGGTCTGTTCTTCTCCCAGGGGGTTAGACCCCTCTAGAGTGGATACTATCGGAGGTGTCACACCTCTTCGTACAACACTATGTCGTCTACTTCCCCTGCGTCCTCTAACCATGATTACCTGTATGTCCAATTTCAAAATTTAATTAGCGATATAATTTTAATCATTTGGTTAACATAGTGGAGGTGTAACGGTCCAATGTCCCAGGGTTGAACCTTCTCTAATACCATATGTAACGTCCCCACTGTTATGTTATCAATGTAAGTGAGTACAGTAGTGGCGATTTTTCTTTTTTAAACATCATTAGACAAGCATTGCCGAGTATTAACCTACTCCAATAATACACATTCTATTATCATATACATCACAACACGACAACAATCAAATGCATCATCACTACAACTAAAGAATAAAATTCGTCGCTTAGTAAAAACAAGATGTCTAACCACCCCACCTACCTGCAAGGTTAGGACCTTCAAGAGACATAATCAACACTCAAGTCTAGGATTTATCCAAATGATTCTGCCCATTTAAGGTCTCAGGACCAACGATTGTTCTGAGGAACAAGGAGATATCTAATTCCCTTAACCATAGTACGATTCCAAATTTTGAGACTAATCAACAACCATACTCATTGTTGGCTTTTTACTCTTATTATACTGGTCTTTGTCTTACTTAGGATTTTTTATGGGTATTCTGATTCTATCTTACTATCATAGATTGAACCTAGTTCAGATTTGATAAGCTCGCAACAAAAGACCTTTAAAACCATCGGCCCCTCTGGTAGACCAGAATGCAACGTAGCACACAGTGTGTACTGCACAGTCTCACCCGAGATAGCTCTATGGGTGGATGCAATATTTAGGTGTTTGCAACCTAGGAATGAGTGGATATATGTGGTTGTGATATGTAATCTTTATTCATTTAGTCTGACATCTACTTACAACCGTCATTCTATTCATGCATGTGGAATGCCAGATCTAACTAGTTAATTCATTCATCTACCATTAAAGAATTAATCAACAATAAATACACATATATTCATTCACATAACACATGTGTTACCATGGTTCACCCCCTCCTATGATACGTCCACAAAGATATGGATCTCAAGCTTTTATTATGGTTCAATAGTATATCATGTCGCGTGTGTTTACAATCTTAGGTCTTATTCCTTCCCACAGGCTCCTCGATCCCTATGAGGCTGACTAGATCGCATCAAGCTCCTCAGTCTGTGATCTAACCCTCAGGATCGAGTCGCTCACTACTCCCCTAGCTCACTAGCTTAATGACTCGCACAATTCTTACAACTCTCTCTCCCTCAGTGTACCTCTGTATTCCCCCCCCCCTCTCTCTCTCTCTTCGTCGCCTAACTACTACTTATTTATATCCTTGGCTCACCAACCATTACAATACATTAAAAAAACCCTAACCCTAGCGTCATTAGATCTTCCTTGCATGCACACCTCTACCTGCTTCTCTTACATGTGTTGCTTTTCCTTCCAGCTGTCCTTTCCTCCTTGCATGCTTCTCCTCCAAAAATAACCTTTCTTCCTGACTCAACCTGCATCCAACAGGCCCCCAACAATGACATGTGGCTCATCCTGAACCACCCAATCTTTGTGCACTTATTCAACAGCTCCTGCGAGAGCCTAAAACTTCTTTGTTAGTTCCTTTGCTTGTGTTTGAGCTTGAGTGATCTTTTCTCTCAATACGTCCAATACGTGTGCTGTAATCACATCACTTATCATCTCTGCAACTCTGCCTGAGTTTGTGCCATGTTCTTCTTTGCGTCTTCTACCTGTGCAATGACCTCCGCTACCTGCTCTTGGAGAGGTTCCATTTGAGCTTGTCTCTCCTTCTTATGTGTCTATGCGGTTATGAGTTTTGCTTGCAGCTTCTTCATATCCTGTGCTCCTTTGAGGCACTCTGTGATCAACATCGTCTTCTGACTCTGCTTGAGGTCTTGTATAGATGCAATTATATTCTCTTCTTCCTGGTCCCATTGCTGGACATGTTGATCCTCCTCCAGCTTTGTCCATAACTGTGTTGCATTATCGAACAAGTCGACAACTGCACAGAATTATTGCTCCATCTCCTCCATCTGCCTTGTTTCTTCCTGCTTCCTTTGCTCCTTCACCTCCAGGGGAGTGATAGGGATGAGTTGTTCCTGGAGGTGCTCTATCTCCTTCCTGTATTGATCGATTGTCTACACAATCTGATCAATCTTCTGCATCACTGTGAGCTCTGTTGTCTACACGCTCTTTGGAATTTTGTCATAGGCTACAACTAATCCCTGTTCGATCCTATCCGCACAATATTTCTCATCTTTGGTCTCGATCTTGACCTGCTCAAGCACCAATTCCAACTCTTCTCTGTTTTCCTTCCTCTGCAGCAGTTATGATGTGTCTATGTGTGTGCGTGATTGTACCTTCTGCGCGACGTCGACTTGCATTTTATACAATGCCTTGGTTGGTATCCACATTATTACCAATTGTATTTGGGCCAGATATTTCAAGGGTGTCTGACCCACAATTTCATCCATGTGCAACATGTTGGGTGGAACATGAAATGTCGAGCTCGGTTGTGATATCGTCTGGATCCTATCCTGCATGCTCAATCCAGCCTTGCCTTCTATCTGTGGTGCTGCAGGGACTGATTTTATTCCTCTTCTTTCCCTCTGTGTTTCTCTGATCTGCTCGAGGAGTTGCCTCATGTCTTCCAGTTCATTCTAAATCTTTTCCCTGTGGCACTGGGCTTCATCAAAATCTTATGTTGTTCTATCCTGGACCATCTAGGCCATGAGGTCTGCGTCGTCCTCCGTGATTGTATATTCTGGTGGTGTTTTGTGCTCCTTAGATTTCTTGCGCACACCCCTTGTTTGTATAATTGAACTCTTGGTTTGGCCTTGCTCCTACTGAGTAGCACTTGATGTGGTCCACGGTGCTATATCAGTCTCTTTTTCCTATTCCTACGATGCTTGGGTGTTGTTCTTCTTCCCCGCCTGGGTACCTATCTTGGACACAAGCCCTTTCTTCTGTTGCGTCGGGTTCTGACCTATCTTTGGATTCTTGGGCGTTGTTTTGTCTCATGAAAGTGTAAGTTATTACCCTGCATCTACCTCCTTATCTGCAGACATCTCTTGATTCAAGTCTGGAATCCTCCAGTCATCGTGCCAATCCTTAATGGCCATTTCTATGTCCTCTTTCTTGACACAGTACCACAGTTGTAGCCATTGGTTCTCGGGATCCTTCCATGCTTGGATCCACATTGTATGCCTGGTTGCTTTAAATTTGGATATGCCCTGATATTGTGTGACCACTTTGGGTGTAATCCACCAAGTGTCGACGATGCTTTCCTGCAGGTCGTTGTAATACCCTGCGAACATGCATGCATTCACACTTTTGTTCTTAGGGTCTGAAGTACTCCCTAGTCACAGGTATCGAGCTGTGTGGAAATGATTGGATCTCTAAAAAAAGTATGTATACTTAGTGATCCAGGTGGATATCGGTGGCCACCCACCTTTTCCAACTGGCTTAAAACAATTTTCTGGCAATTTTGGTAATATACTATTTTTAACAGTTTTTAACTTCCGCGACCATTTTGAGGGCCTAAATGAAGGTTTTTCGGGATCAAGCTTCTCAATGATAGCCAAAGGCATGATTGAGCCCCCAAAATGAATCTCCTTGATAATACCTTTACAACGGGCTATCATGCGCCTAAAATAGAGATCGTATGCAAAACTTACGACCCCGGGAAGTTGATGTACTAACTTACCCAAACGGGGCCCACATGACTTTTTACGCTTCATCTCCTAGGGTTAGGTTTTTGGATGTCTAGGGTCTTTGGCATTACTGTTTATGGTAAAAAGGCCTTCAAAGCCTCATTTTAATCATCTTCTTGCGAATGCGAGTAGCCGTCACATCTCTTCTCAGAGATAAGCTAGCACCATTCTAGCGAGTCTTTCACTCTGTATTTTTACAGTCTCTGTACATTTATTTCATTAATAGAAATTGTGTATTACTGTATCTCTGTGTTTATGGTTGCATCTATGACATTTATGTTATATTATTGGATATCCACGATATCTCTGTGCATTTCTTTATTATATCTCTGCTCTCATTTTGTGCCGAAAATAATCCGGATAAATGGTATTAGAGCAGGCTGCTCTTGATCGTTTTTTTCAGTGCATGTCCCCGACGAGGTATGAGTATAGAAAGTTGGGTATTGAGCTTGTCCCTCTTGAATTCAATCTCTCTCGCACACCCAAGAAACCCTCCATGGCAGAAGAAAATAAAAATGACAGAGCAAACAATCCTATAAATCTATTGCTTGAGAAAGCTCTCACGTGGCAAAGGGACGAAATGATGGAGAATTTTTCTCACATCCTTCAACGCCTGCTGATAGAAATAAGCGCATATTCATCAAACAACCACTTTGGAAGCACCACTCCTTTCAAGGTATAGGTTAATTTTGATATTCCCATATTTGAAGGTCAGATAGATGCGGATGCCCTAGACAAATGGTTAAATCTGCTAGATGATTATTTCTCTGTTCACCATTTTTACGACAGGGAAAAGATCACCTTCGCACTCCTCAAAGCTCTCCCCCATGTCAAACATTGGTGGGAAACTTACTGGGAGCAAATTTCCACAAAGAAGTCTGGAATATATGGGGCCGATCCCACTTGGGATTTTTGTGTGGATGCGGTAAAGGAACAGTATTACCTTGTTGGAAACTATGAGGACCAGTACATGAGATGGACCACACTGCGACAAGAGAGGGGCCAAGTAGTTTTGGAGTTCACCAATACCTTCCATACTTTGCGCACCAAGATGGGTATCAAAGACTCCGAACGACATTTGGTTCTGAAATACCGTGGGGCTCTACACGGATGCATCCAAACTAAAATGGAGTTTTTGGACATCTCATCACTCGGTGTTTCTTATTGATATGCTGTTAAAATCGAGCAGAAATTTAAGCACCAGAACAAATAGGAGTTTGGGTTTGCAAATTCGCAACAACCAAAGTATGACAAAGACGTCCCTAACAAACAATCTCCCTAAAACCAGTCCAAGCCACAGGAAAAGAAGGGTCACGGGAAGACAAAGAAGGACACCGGAAAATGGTACGATTTCCACAAAATCCCCTGGCACAACACCGATGAATTTCACTCAAAACAGTCATTGGTGGTTGAGATCAAAGAGAAGGAGTTGAACCCTAATTCAAAATTTGATTATGAAAATACTAGTAAAAGATAGATCATCGACGCAGACCCCATTGCTATTATTGCGATCGCAACAATTCAACCAGAAGAACCAACATATCCTGAAGAGAGGGAGTGCCTTTTTCATTCACAGATGTGGGTGAAGGGGACCTCGCTGCATTTTATTGTTGATAACGGAAGCCAGAAGAACCTCATCTCAGCAAAGGTCATCAAACAGTTGGGATTGTCGACAACACCACACCTGCAACCATACAACAACGGGTGGCTTCGCCAAGGATAAGATATTCATGTCAACCAGTAGTGTCGATTGTTATACGACATCTAACCCTTCAAGGATGAGGTATTATGTGATGTTGCCCCACTAGATGTCTGTGATGTTCTCTTGGCCCAACCATATATGTGGAAGCGCCATACTGTTTATGAGTCTTGACCCCGCAGTGTCATTGTTTCTTTGGGGGGTCATCTATACATAATATCAGAGGTAGTTCTGAATACTGTTCCACCTAAAAAGTGTTGCAAGGTAGTATCTCATACTACAAAATTTAGCTTCTTCACAATCTGTTCAAAAGGTGAGCAAAAGGACACTGCAACCACTACAACCTTGCCCCAAGCACCTTCTATCCAACATAAGTAGGTCGACAAGGTTGCAACAAAGCACAACAATTCCTTCTGGACACAGGCATCTCATGTAGCCAGATTGGCTAAAAAGGTTCCAACCCTTCCAACCACATGTTCATGACAACCTTCAACAAGCTAAGCAGCGCAACTTCTCCAACAAGGCAAGCAACTCATCAAGCTGCAGATTCAACAAATGTTTTTCCCTCTCCCTCGTGAACTCAATGCAATGGAGAAAATTTATTCCAAAGGAGGGAGGATTGATCTAGGAAAAAATCGGTGGCCACCCACCTTTTCCAACTGGCTCAAAACAGTTTTCTGGCAATTTTGGTAATTTACTATTTTTAGTAGTTTTTAACTTCTGGGGCCATTTTTAGGGCTTAAATGAAGGATTTTCGGGATCGAAATTATCAATGATATCCAAAGTCATGATTGAGCCCCTAAAATGAATCTCCTCGATGATACCTTTCCAACGGGCTATCATGCGCCTAAAACAGAGATCGTATGCAAAAATTACGACCTTGCGAAGTTGATGTACTAACTTACCCAAACGAGGCCCACATGACTTTTGGCGCTTCATCTCCCAGGGTTAGGTTTTTTGATGTCTAGGGTTTTTGGCATTCCTGTTTATGGTAAAAAGGCCTTCAAAGCCTCATTGTAATCATCTTCTTGCAAATGAGAGTAGCCGTCACATCTCTTCTCAGAGATAAGCTGCCACCATTCTAGCGAGTCTTTCACTCTATATTTTTACAGTCTCTGTACATTTATTTCATTAATAGAAATCACATATTATTGTATCTCTGTGTTTATGGTTGCATATCTAATACATTTCTGTTATATTATTGGATATCCACGATATCTCTGTGAATTTCTTTATTATATCTCGACTCTCATTTCGTGCCGAAAATAATCCGGATTAGTGGTATCAGAGCATGCTGCTCTTGATCGTTTTTTTCAATGCATGTCCCCGACGAGGTTCGAGTATATCAAGTTGGGTCTCGAGCTTGTCTCTCTTGAAGACAATCGCTTTCACACGCCTAAGAAACCCTCCATTGCGAAAGAAAAGAAAAATGACGGAGCAAACGATCCTATAAATCTGTTGCTTGAGCAAGCTCTCACGTGACAGAGGGACGAAATGATGGAGATTTTTTCCAACATCCTTCAACGCCTGTTGATAGAAACATGTGCATATTCATCAAACAACCACTTTGGAAGCACCTCTCCTTTCAAGGTACATTTTAATTTTGATATTCCCATATTTGAAGGTCATATAGATGCGAATGTCCTAGACAAATGGTTAAATATGCTAGACGATTATTTCTCTGTTCACCATTTTTCCGACAGGGAAAAGATCACCTTCACACTCCTCAAAGCTCTCCCCCATGTCAAACATTGGTGAGAAACTTACTGGGAGCAAATTTCCACAGAGGAGTCTGGAATATATGGGGCAGAGCCCACTTGGGATTTTTTTGTGGATGTGATAAAGGAACAGTATTACCCTGTTGGAAACTATGAGGACCAGTACATGAGATGGACCACACTGCAGCAAGAGAGGGGCCAATCAGTTATGGAGTTTACCAATACCTTCCATACTTTGCGCACCAAGTTGGGTATCAAAGACTCCGAATGACTTTTGGTTCTGAAATACTGTGGGGCTCTATACAAATACATCCAAATTGAAATGGATTTTTTTGACATCTCATCACTCGGTGCTGCTTATCAATATGTTATTAAAATCAAGCAGAAATTTAAGCACCAGAACAAACGGGAGTTCGGGTCTGCAAATCCGCAACAACCAAATTATGACAAAGGCGACCCTAACAAACAATCTCCCAAAAACCAGTCCAAGCCACAGGAAAAGAAGGGTTAGGGGAAGACAAAGAAGGACACCGAAAAATGGTGAGATTTCCACAAAAGCCCCTGGCACAACACTGATGAATGTCGCTCAAAACAGTCATTGGTGGCTGAGATCAAAGACAAGGAGCCGAACCCTGATTCAGATTCAGATTATGAAAATAATGGTAAAAGACAGATCATCGACGCAGAACCCACTACTATTGTCGCGACTGCAACAATTCAACCAGAAGAACCGACAGATCCTGAAGAGGGGGAGTGCCTTTTTCATTCACAGATGTGGGTGAAGGGGACCCCGTTGCATTTTATTGTTGATAGTGGAAGCCAAAAGAACCTCATCTCAGCAGAGGTCATCAAACAATTGGGATTGTCGACAACACACACCCGCAACCATACAAGATCGGGTGGCTTTGCCAAGGACGAGATCTTCGTGTCAGCCAGCAGTGTCGATTGTCATACGACATCCAACCCTTCAAGGATGAGGTATTATGTGATGTTGCCCCACTATATGTCTGTGATGTTCTCTTGGGCCAACCATATACGTGGTAGCGCCATGCTGTTTATGAGTCTCGACCCCACAGTGCCATTATTTTTCTGGGGGGCCATCTCTACAGAATACCAGAGGTAGTTTCGACTATTGTTCCACCTAAAAAGTGTCGCAAGGTAGTATCTCATACTACAAAATTCAGCCTCTTCACAATCTGTTCAAAAGGTGAACAAAAGGACACTGCAACCACTACAGCCTCGCCCTAAGCACCTTCTATCCAACAGAAGCAGGTCGAAAAGGTTGCAGCAAAGCACAAAGATTCCTTCTGCATACAGGAATCTCATGTAGCAAGACTGGATAAAAAGGTCCAACCCTTCCAGCCACATGTTCGTGACAACCTTCAACAAGCTAAGCAACACAACTTCTCCAACAAGGCAAGCAACTCATCAAGATGCAGATTCAACAAACGCTTTTCCCTCTCCCCCGGTACTCAATGCAATGGAGACCATTGCTTCCTAAGGAGGGAGAATTGATCCAGGTAGATATTGGTGGCCACCCACCTTTTCCAACTGGCTCAAAACAATTTTTTGGCAATTTTGGTAATTTACTATTTTTAGCAGTTCTTAACTTCCGGGGCCATTTTGAGGGCCTAAATGAAGGGTTTTTCAGGATCGAGCTTCCGAATTATAACTAAAAGAATGATTGAGCCCCCAAAATGAATCTCCTCGAAGATACCTTTCCAATGGGCTATCATGCGCCTAAAATAGAGATCGTATGAAAAAGTTACGACCCCGGGAAGTTGATGTACTAACTTACCCAAACGGAGCCCACATGACTTTTGGCGCTTCATCTCCTAGGGTTAGGTTTTTGGATGTCTAGGGTTTTTGGCATTCCTTTTTATGGTAAAAAGGACTTCAAAGCCTCATTGTAATCATCTTCTTGCGAATGCGAGTAGCCATCACATCTCTTCTCTTAGATAAGTTGCCACCATTCTAGCGAGTCTTTTACTCTGTATTTTTACAGTCTCTGTACATTTATTTCATTAATAGAAATTGCGTATTATTGTATATCTGTGTTTATGGCTGCATCTCTGATACATTTATGTTATATTATTATATATTCGCGATATCTTTGTGCATTTATTTATTAGATCTTCGCTCTCATTTCGTGCCGAAAATAATTCGGATCACTTAGGCTCCCTCAATCCGACCAAGGCGATCAGGACAAGTAGCCAAGAATAGTGAAATCATGTCCCCAAGTCTTGTGCTTCCTTGTAGTCTTCCAGGAACAGATTCAACAAGTACGGGGCCCAGCTGAGTATAGTGCCCTCCGCACACTATGCTGCAACTACTATGACCCTAGCAGGGACTTCCTCCTTGCGACACTTCCTGAGTAACTTGCATGCCATGATTTTTGTGGCCATCCTTGTTCATGCGTCACCAATGCGCTTAATTATGATTCTGCGTGACCCTCTTTCTATACCACACATCTTCTTCATTTCCTCGGCCAATGCCTTCTCCTTTATCTTGTCATCGAGGAACTGCACGGGTGTGTCCCCCAATGGTGGGAGCCCTATAATATATGTAATGAGCTATACGCATATCGAGACGAGCTCTTCCACCCATAGGTATCCTTCGTGGGTAATTTCCATCAGCTGCTTGACGCAGTTGGTTATGTCCCCACCATTTCCAAAGTGCGGGATCTCCAACAGGCCTAGAATCTCAGTTTTGGCCAGGCCGGTTGCCCATTATTTTTGTTGGTTAATTGGTTCGCCGAAGTGTCCTATACCCACAATATCCAGGTAAAATTTCTCGAAAAACTCCAGAAACTTATTTGTGTTAGTCACATTGTGATCTGAGTACCATAGTTTTTCCACGTGGCCTAACAGGTTACCCGCAACATGCACACCTTTCAGAATGTTGAGCAAGACTATGTCTGTGACAACCTGCCTACATGGTGATCTTGCTACTGGTTGCTTTCCCTTTCACTGTGGTGGCTGACTCGAGGTTCCAACCTCCATTGTTCTCTCTTCTGCATACTCCTCTACCCGACCGGTGACATCTTCTACTACACCCTCCGATGGCTGCTCCGGCGTGGTTGTGTGTGACCTTTTTGGCGCAACCATTTTTTCCTGGTTTGGGACCGTCCCATTAATCCTCGCGGATTCTTCAAGGCTTTCAGAGCGTGAAGGATTTCCTGTATTCTGGGTCTGCTAGATTTTCCTTAGTTCCAGCATATCAATATCCATGCCCACGGGTGTTGTCTATTGGGTTTCCTCCACCATTGGTGCGGGGCTTCCTGGTGCCATATCAGGCGACAGTATTTAGTCCAAGTTGAAGAACTCCGGAGGTCGAGGTGGTTGTTGTTTTCTTTCCTATGGCTGTTGAGGCACTCTGAGGTTTCTTCGAGGTTGTCTGTAGGCCTGGCTTGGTGCTCCTAGCTTGGGTGGTGCCATGGTGATAAAGGTGTTGTCCGCCGAGATTAGTTGGCTCTGTAACTTCTGTAAACTCTCTCTCTTCTCTCTATACTCTGTTGCTCTTTGCTTTTCTTAGTTTCACAATAACATTTCGGATCCCTGCATGCTTACCTTATATAAAAATCGTGTGAAACTTCTTGGAGACATTACCCAACTTGAATTTTGAATGAATTGGTGCTTCCCGCGTACTTGCCAATGAATTCCCTTGTTGTTGCTAGTTGGCACGATTAATGTGACGTCCCGTCAATCGTTGTTGTCATTCAATTTTGATAGCCGTCATTCGTTGGCACCTATTTGTCGTACCCGCCATTTTCGTTGTTTCCGCCTTTTAGTAACCATTGGTCCTTTCTCCGTCGCGCTAGAATTTCTGAGTGCGCGTGAACATTCTCTTGTCGGCGTGCTACCCCTTTGTTTCTATCTTTTGATGTTTGGCACGATACCCCCTCTCTTGCTACACTTAGTTTGTTTTTTAGACTAAGTCTACCTCCTTGAAATTTTTCTTCTTGATGTGTCTATCATGACAATCTTTGTCCCTTACTTTCTATACTTCTTGGTGAAACCCTTCTAGAATCCTAGCTTCCTCCATGATCATCAACTGACTTAGCCTTTCCTGTACTGTGCCTCACTCTGTCATGTTGGTAATTGATGCTACATGTAAACTAGGTACCAAAAACTCTAATGCAACATTGCTTCTTGTCCATACACCAATATGAATGGTGTCTGCCCTGTTAAATTTTATCATGTGGTCATGTACGCCCACAATATTGCTGGTATCTTCAAGTCTCAATCATCCTTATTAACGTTGCGGATCTTTGTCAGTGAATTCTTGAGGATCTTGTTAAAGGATTTCATTGTTCCATTTTCTTGAGGATGATATGGTGTACTCTTTTTATGATAAACTTCAAACTCCTCAGTCATAGCCCTAATAGTGTTGTTAATGAAGTGAGTGCCCTGGTCACTCATCAAAATCCTTGGGCATCCATATAGTGATCACTTGCTCAAACAAGAAGTGTGATGTCGTCTCTGAGCTGCAATCTTTTACTGGTGCTCCTTTTGCCCATCTTGTTAAGTACTCTGTCGCAGTAATAATGTACCTCGCTCCTGACCTTTTTGTTGGTGGGTTAATTGGTCCCATAGAATATATTGCCCATTTGTTGAATACCTGCAAGGTTACTTGTGGTCTCAGGGGCATCTTTTCCATTGTATTCAGTTTACCAACCCTCTGACATACATCGCATTTCTGGCAGTAGTCCTTTGAGTCTTTGTGAATAGTTAGCCACCATAGTCCTACGTGCAACACATTCTGCGCGATAGCTTTGCTTGCATAATGTTCTCTTGCTATTCCCTCACGGGCTTCTGCTAAAATCCTAGGTCTTTCATGTTCTAGAACACATCTTCTCAAGATGTTATTTGCACCCATTTTGTATAAGTGTCCTACAATCAATTGATAGTTTGCAGCCCTGACTACCGGTTTTTTCTTCTACACAGTGTTGAATTCATGTGGCGCAGTCCCTGTAGTCAAGTATTGGATGATGTCTGTGAAGTATTCATCGACTATTTGGACTGAAAATAATTGGGTGTCAGGAAAGTTGTCCTCTAGATTTGTAGGTTCCTCCCCATTAGTGTTCCTCGATAGGTGATCAACTCATGCATTCAACTTCCTTGGTTTGACTATCACTTCAAAGTCAAATTCCTGGAACAACAATAACCATCTACAAATCCCCCCCCCCCAACACTCGCTTGTTGACAAGGTATTTGAGAGATGAATGGCTTGTGAACATCTTGAAATGTTTTCCCAATTAATAATCCCTGAATTTCTGAAGTGCATAGACCATAGCTAAGTCTTCTCTCTCTTTGGTATTGTAATTCTGCTCTGATTCTGACAGTTTTCTGTTAGCGAATGTTATAGGATGGTCCAATTCTCATGATCCCGGCTGCACCAGAATAGCTCCAAGTGCTATGGATGATCCATCTACATGTACATGGAATGTATGTTCCCAATCCGGGAATACCAGTATTGGTGCGGTTACCATCTTCTCTTTTAGGGTGTCCAATCTACGCTGACAATCCTCATTCCACTGAAACTTGTTGTCTTTTCTTAACAGTTTTTCCATTAGCAGGATGATCCGTGCATACCCTTTTATAAATTTCTTGTAGTATCATGTGTGTCCCAATGTCGCTCTCAACTGATAGACTGATTTTGGTGGTGGTAGATTAACAATTACTACAATCTTGGTAGGATCTACTAGCAAGCATTGTTTGCATACTATATGGCCCAATAGTATCCCAAAAGGTGTTCCGAAGATGCACTTCTTGATATTTAATGATATTTGACACTACCTGCATCTTTCTAGCATCAACCTCAACACCCCTACATGGTCTTTCAACAAACTATAGACTTTCCAATCGTTCAGATATACCTCTAGAAACTAGTGGATGAATTCTTTGAATGTAGCTATGACTACTCTCGAAAATATTGTTGGTGCATTCTTCAGTCCAAATGACATGGCTGTATATTGGTAAGATCCCCATTCTGTGGAAAAAGTGGTATTGTATCTGTCTTCCAATGCTATCTTGATCTGATGGTATCCTGACAATCCGTCGGTGAATGAATAAGCTTCCTGTCCTCCGATGTTCTCCAACACCTCATCTGTGAAAGGAGTAGAGAATGGGTCATGTAGGCACACATCATTCAACTTCCTCAGATCGACACATATCCTTATCCCCCCTTGTTTCTTTTTCTGCACTACCATTAGGCTTACCCATTTAGATTCCTCTACAGGTTCTATGATTCCAGCTTCCAACATCCTATCGATTTCGGCTTTGAATTTTTGCTTATATATAGGGTTTAGTCTGTATGGTTGTTGTCTGATCGGTCTTGCCTCAGCTCTAAGAGGTATCTTCATTTCACCTAGCTCTCCTGCTATGCCTTTCATTTTTGTGAACGTTGTTGGGAACATGTCGCTGTACTCGCGCAATAACTTTGTTATGATTTCCACTATTTGCTCATCCCAATAGTCTCCAATGCTGTCCTTTTTGGGATTCTCCACTGTCTCAATGTTGAGTTTCTTCACCTTGATCGACACAACAAATAATTCTGATCCGAGAGGTGGAACTTCCACTTCTCTTTTGTCTTCAACTTCCTCAATTTGAATATCGTGTGGGTCATCTTCATCTAGTGCTTCTTCCTACACGTGGTAGCATGACAATAGTTCTTGTAATGGCTATCTGTTTTTGTTGTTGTTCTTCTTTCATGAATTCACCTTTCAGTTGTTTAATGAATATAACCCCTCTAGTTTGTTTGAGAGTTGATTGTATGTTGGGGTTCTCGTGCTCAAATGAGAAAGTCACTATAAAGTTCTGCTGTAATATTGTCCAGTTTGTAGTTCCTTTGCGCAATTCCTGGTATGTATACCAGTTTGTTGGGATGCCTTCTAATGTGTGAAGAAAATGATGAGGCCAGTCCTCCGGTAGTGTCATTTTCCATAGCATTATGCACTTCTCAAATTGTTTTGCTGGTGCCCCATGTCTGTAATATTTCTGCAGCTGGTTGCTTCATTTTTCTGCGCCAAATCTAATGCGCAATAACCGCTTACATTGGTACCAGTCTTTAACTGTTTCTTTGTGTGCCCCCCACCATCTTGCAATTGTTTCCTTGAGTGCTATATCCATGGCTAAGATCCTACACTGTTCTAATACTTCATCTTCGTACCATGTTAAGAATATTTCTATTTCATTCACCCCATGGAAGATGGGAGGTTCCCTTATCTCTATACCTACCCATCTTACTGCGCGGTCTATTCTTGCGCATCTTCTTGTGGAGACTTCGTGTAAACTCTGCTGCCAATTTTGTAAGTCCGTATCTAAGTCTGACGCACATGAGGTGATGATTCTCCAGCTGAGTACCCCATCGACAGTCAGGTTCACATAATATTCTTCTCGCGTGGTTGTTCATTACAACTAGTTGATTTCCTTAAGGTCCAAGCAAGTAGGTTCTACAAACCTTTCCCCTTCTGATGGGTCCAATGGCGTAATGACTTTGTATTCTCCTGAATCGAATGTCATCTTCCTCGTCTTTAAGTTGATTATGTCCTGGTTATCAAATTCCCAATCCAAGCTAAGCAATGTCGGATAAGGTGTTGTTCCATCCACTATCTCGATTACTTCGAAGTCGGCTTTAGTACGCACTCCATCCAGATCTACTGTCACTTCTTTTAGTCTTCCAATTGGTAGAACTCTGTGTTGATTTTTTAGTTTCAACTGAACAGGTAAATATCCTAATGTGGGTTCTCCCATACATTGTGATGTCTTCTTAGGTAATACATTTACTTCAGATCCTAAATCCAGTATAATATCTCCCATGTTGAAATCTCCAATGTTGGCGTTCAGTCTAAATTCCTTGTTTGTTCTCCTTCTTGTATGCAGATGATTAACTGTTTTCTGTTCTAGCTTTCCTTTTGCCTCTATGCTACATATTTCTAGCATATTTTGTAATACTTTAAAAGAGGATGGGTAATTTAGTAGTTTAACACATGATTGCAAAAAACCCTTAATCATACTTACTTGTCCTAGTGGCTGTGTTTCTTCGGTGTGATACAGTGATGGAGGCATCTCGTACGTTGGTACTTCCTTATTATATTTCATAGTCGATGTTGATGCAATGTCTGGATTCATAAATTCTTGTCTAACTTTCTTGAATATCTCCTTTTTGTTCTACGCATCAAACTGCTTCTTTGGTTTGACATTCTTTTTCACCCATTGGTGTTGTGTTAGCTCTTGTCTTACTGCGTCGTTTCCTGTTTTAGCTCCTCCCCGTGTAACTATGTTGATGTTTCTTCCTTCATTCCTTGCTTCTACTGAAATCCACTGAACATTCTAATTGTTCTGATTTCTCTTCTCTTGGATCTTCCCTAATAGTGTCAAACATTCTTCCGTGTCATGATCTGATGCGCGACAATACATACAGGTCATTGGTGGAAGTGGACATTCTCTTGCATAATGTTTTGTTTGTTGACAATTGTGGCATACCACTGGTCCTCCGCCTCTTCCAAATCCTCCTCTTGCTCTTCCTCCACCTTTGTAGCCAACTTGATCCCCTCGTGGTGTGTTATACTGAGGCGCCTGGTTATATTGCATGGGATTATAGTGTGGTTGTGCAGTATTGTACTATGACTGCGCAGTGTTATATTATTGTTGCGCAGTGTTATACTGCTACTACACAGTGTTGTACAAGGCTGGTACTTGGTTAAACTGAGGTGCGACTTGCCTGCTCATCATTTGTGCCTGCACCCTGTATGCATCTGATGTTCTTTCCCTCATGAGGTCCATGGTTCTGCAATCTTTGTCAGCATGGCTTATTGACTTGCAAAATTTTCAATACAAGCTCTTTAGTACTGTCTGGTACTTCTGCATCATTGGGCAGTGATATGGATCATGTCCCTGTTTCTTACAGATCTCACACCATATTCCTCCTGTTGGCAACTGGTTTGGCATTCCTGCTGCCATGTACTGTGCGAATGTTGGACATTCGTTCTTATGGTGTCCTTCTGTCCTACATGTTATACACCAAACAAATTCTCTTTTTTCCTTACCTTTGTTCTGGTTTAGATGGAACGTTAAGTTATTTAGATCCTTCTCCAAATCCTCTATGGCTGGATCTGTCTTCTGATATTTCTTCTCTTCGAGTTGTAGGGCTGCCTGTAGAGCCTCTGCCTGTGTCTAAAACTTTTTTTGTTGCAACAGATATTTCAAGTGTGGTAGCAATGAATTGACGAACAAATTCCTATGATGCATATCTGCAATGACATATTTTAGCTTCCCCTTCAATCATTTGAATCTCTAGTCAATATCCCATACAAATTCTCCTGGTTTCTGTTTATTCTCTATCATCTCGTTCATGTATTGATCCTCTAAACTAGGCTTCTGGAACTCATTTATCATCAACTTCTTGATCTCTCCAATCGTCTTGGTTGTCCCTGGCGGATTGTTCATAGCTAAACTCATGTACCAATCCAGTGCACAATATCTTAGCGTGATAACTAACTGTGCAAGTTTAGTGTCCTCATATGTGATCTGTTTCACTTCCCAAATCTTTTCGCAGATAAACAAGTGCTTCTTCGGGTCCTCCGATGCCTCTCCTTTGAATTGTGGTAATCTGATGGTGGGATCATGTCCTGCCATCATGAATGTTGACTACTACCTCTGCTCGGTGTAGATACTTGACTAATTCTTCTTGAACTGGCTCCCCCAGTTGTTGTTCCTTGTGTAGATGTACTTCCTAATGTCTTCCTTCTCCCGAAATTTGATTGTCTAAATGGTGGCGTTCTTCTTGGTGTATTAGTCGCACATGGGTTTATAGGTTCAACACCGAAACTGATATGGATAGGAGTGTTGCCTTCTATTTCCACTCTTGGACCTATCATCTTCCTCTCATATGTTGCATGCATAATTTCCTCAATATGCTCCACATCTTGGAGATCCTCTACCTCCTCTTCATCACTTGCCGAGCCTTCGCTCACGGCTACGACTCTCTTCTTGGTGTTCACCTTATATTCCTAGGGTACTCCACTGTACGTATTTCCAGATGTTGCCACGATCCTCTTGATATTTTCTTCGTCCATCATAATTGGGTCCAAGGCCCCCTCCTTCTTTATTTTATCCCCTTCTCCTTCCATTTCTCCTTCTCCTGTTAGTGCTTCCCCCCTTCCCCCATGCACAGAAGGAAGTTTAGTTGTATGACTCCATTGTCATTACACCTTTTTTGTATAGTAATATCTTAATGGAAGTATATAACGATCTGATGTATCTACCTCGAGGTCCCTTCAAGAACTCTTGTTCAACTGCACTGTATCTACTGCAAATTCTATGATAAATCCTGCAACAATGTTGTCTAACCAGAAATCTACTGCACGTGTAAACTTATTATCAACTTGTTGTAACTACACTCTAGTTGTCTGATCCGATTTGTAGGATGGTTTTCTTTCAATCCTTTTATCCACTCCTGCAATACATGTGGAAAATCATAGAAAAAGACTTCATGCAAGTCACTGAATACGTACTTGTCCAGATATTTGTGCGGTGTCAACTTCATATTTATGTTATCTTTCTGCGCAAACTCTAGCTCCTTTGTCTCCAACCATCTCTCTATCTCTGCCTTCATTGGATTTCACAGTCTCAACATTCCCTTTTAGATTCTCATTCTCTCAACGACTTGTTGCCCGATTCGACAATCTTTTGACGTGTATTCCACAAATATCACATACTCAATCCCATTTTCTTCCAAACAACCAACAACAAAACCATTTCTTGGATTTTTAATCTTCTTGTATTGGTCTTTGTCTTACTTAGGATTCCTTATGGGTATTTTGATTCTATCTCACTATCATAGATTGACCCTGGTTCAAATTTGAGAAGATCCCAACAAAATCCCTTTAAAACTATCAACCACTCTGGTAGACCTGAAGGCAACACAACACACAGGGTGTACTGCGTAGTCTCACCCGAGATAGCTCTATGGGTGGCTGCAATACTTAGGTGTTTGTAACCTCAGAATGAGTGGAAATATATGGTTGTTCTCTGCAATATTTATTCATTCAGTCTGACATCTACTTACAACCGTCATTCTATTCATGTATGTGGAATACCCGATCTAACTAGTTAATTGATTCATCTACCATTCAACAATTAATCAATAATAAAGACACATACATTCATTCACATAACACAAGTGTTACCATGGTTCACCCCCTCCTGGACTACGTCCACAAAGATCTGGCTCTCAATATTTTATTATGGTTCAATAGTATATTACATCGCATTTGTTTACAATCTTAGGTCTTATGCCTTCCCACAGGATCCTCGATCCCTATGAGGCTGACTAGATCACACTAGGCTCCTTAGCCTGCGATCTAACCCTCGATATTGAGTCGCTCACTACTCCCCTAGCTCACTAGTCACCAGCTTAATGACTCGTACAATTCTTACAACTCTCTCTCCCTCTGTATCCCCCCCCCTCTCCCTCTCTCCATCACCTAAGTACTACTTATTTATATCCTTGGCTCACCATCCATTACAATACATTACAAAAACCCTAACCCTAGCGTCGTTAGGCCTTCCTTGCATGCACGCCTCTACCTGCTTCTCTTACATGTGCTGCTTTTCCTTCCAACTGCCCTTTCCTCCTTTCATGCTTCTACTCCAAAAATAACCTTTCTTCTTGACTCGGCCTGCATCCAACACTCATCATAATTTAAAGTGTAATAATAGTTCACTACGACTAAACAAATGTTAACAATTCTCGCGCATAATGAACAAGAAACGAAATAACTTTATTAGGAAGCACACTAGCAAATTTTCCAGTAACCACCAATTGACGAATCACTTATTAATTTTCTAGCCATAAGATGCTAGTATTTACATAACAATACACATAATAATTTCATAGGAAAATGATTGATTCGTTCAATTGACTTATAATTTAATTTCAATTCATACCACTAACCATAGTCGCTAACAATAATTTCTTGATTGCAAGAGTGAGTCATACTCCATAGTATAATAACGATTATATTATACTTACTCATCATGGTCACTACCAATCAAAAATCTAAATACAACATCACTATTATTCAAATCAACCATATCACATAAAGATAACATAAGGATAATTTTGGTATAAACAATAGATAACTTACATAATACATAGGCCAGTTTCAAACATAAATCTTCTAATTCAATGTAATTTAATTGCACAAGCTAAAACCTTCGTTGAGCTCCTGAGCAAATTATCATTAAATTGCGAGAATCTAGCTAGAGAACATAAAGGTGTTTAGTTGAGCTATTTTGTTACTCCACTCGGGTGAATTTGTTTTTACACGTCTAGCGTAACATATTTATATCAACTTGATCAAGTTGAAATTATTCTCTAATAATTAATTTAAAGTTATCCTCCACCGTATTGGTTCCCAATCTTTAGTAGTAATAAATAACAAAATAAAAATATTTTCAATCAAATTTAATAACGATTCAATAACTATATAATAGCTTTATTAATATAGCTCAATATTACTCCTCCTTAACATAGAGCGTTAATATAAATTCTAACATAGATTGATCGATACCCTCTACTTCTGTCTACTTAGGCAGTTAGAATTTAACGAAACGATTATTAATTTAGACGTAATAATTAATATACATAAACATCTATACTTAGGACAATTATATCTTGACTAAAAACAAATTGGGAATGTCTAGATCTCAATAAAAAATTAGCGTAGGAATATACAGGTCTCGACCTCAATTCTGGGGTTCACTATGAGGATAGTAATTGGCGATAACTATAACATATCAATCACTTCGCGAATTGGGTAAGGAAGGACTTAAGACTAAGTAACCCGTTTACTTGAAAGAATCTCAGTAACTGGTAGAACACAGTTAAATCAAAACGGTCCGGGAGATATATGATTATGAGGCCGAGATATTGGAAAACAAAAATATCTAAGTTAGTCATTCACGATGCTGACTAGGGAATCTATTCACCACGAAGGAATGAAACATATAACTAGAGCTCAGATTGCACAACAACCCTCATGAGATACAATGTCACCCATTGATTTACTTGATCTGAAGCTTAAGTTTAAACTCAGATTAATCAAGAATGTAGAGGAAGTGTTCTATATTACTAAAACCCATATAATCACGATAATCAAGGGGTAACCATTTCATAGAGGTCGGCCATCCCTTAACGCCATTATGCGTATATATACCTCATTTAATTTTAAATGCACAAAGTTCTTAACAACTAGGTAAACAAGTGGAAGGGTTATGAATGATTTAAAAAAAAAAAATATCTACTTATGTGTTGTAAAAATACATATGCCATGGATAGAACATAACGAATTTTTTTACATCGCTATGAATAGAAATTATCATTCAATTATATTACAGACTGAAAAAATACAATAATACTCACATAATCATTTATCTAGAAAAAAGGATTCTAAATAGACTATCAATTATGTGTATAAATTCTCTTGAGCCATATAAAAATTTGGTAATTTTACAGATTTAAATCATAAATCCAATAATGAGTAATATATTACATCTAATTTCCCCTGGATGGGGTGCCACGTCGAGAAGGGAGGACATGCGGGAACGAGCTGGGCATGGCCATAATTAATGGCCACCGGCTCCCATCTCCTCACCATTAAGATGGGAGTGAGCCTGAGCAGCCAAAACTAGAGGACGAAGCTTCTCACGCGAGTGAAGAGGACGACATATCAACGCACTAATAACATAACCTTAATGGCCAAGGCTGTCACAATCACCTTCATCCTTATCAGTCGCCCTGATGGATATGCGATGCATTTGGAAATTGAATGGCTGAATGTTGAACCTTCGGAGTGCTGGAGCAGGGACACTCATCCAGTCGACATTTCGGTTATAGATTGGCTTCTCTACATGCCGAGACCAAGTGGATGGCCTCACAGAGGCGCTGCGTGGTATGCATCTGACTTTCGTAGGACGCGATAGAAGAATTTCGAAAAAGCGTTGGCCATGGTATGCACTCGGAGAACCAAGAAGCCCGGGAGAACCAGAACACCTCCCATGGCATATGTGGAGGAGATTGTTTCAGACAAACCCATCCAGGTTCCCCCATAACATATCCTCTTCACTGTCCTAGATAATTGGGATCTCCCCACCTATTTCATGAACGATTCCAAGCCTCAGGTTCCAGGAATGACACACAGTCACAAGGAAGATGAACCAACAGGGGAATACACAACTTGCCATGTTGAGGAAGAATTCCCGGGCAACACAGAAGAAAAGTTAATTCAACAAGCGACGAACCTCCAGAGGAAGCAACACAGCAGGACAAGCTGGAAGGACAGCAAGGTGGCAGCGCAAAGGAATACAAGGAGGAGATTGATGCACAAAAGCCAATTCCCCTCTCCTCCCCTCAGGGAGAATGGCAGGACCAACCTCCACTCCTCCACCCGGAGCACCTGGAACTGATCTTTGAAACGTGCAACATGGTGGAATACCAAATCCACAGGGCCATCCAAATCAACCAATGCCTCGACATGATGTACGCTGCTTACTCCAACACATATCCAAGCCGATGATGCCCTATGTGCGCATAGGCCTACGCGCTTCCAGTCAGACTGGGAAAGAATGGCAAAGATGACGAGAACACTGGGTAAAAGGTTTTGTGAATGTTCATAGTTAGAAATTTTCTTTTGTTTCAAACCAGAGCTTTAGCTCAGTTAGACTATAGTTATGTTGTCAATAGTAAGTTAAGGAACAAACTTAAACTAATGGTGACCATGCATCTTCGTTTCCTTCGGGCAGGACGGATGGCAGCCTGGTTATTTTTGTTTGAAAACTAGTGGCATGGAACAACCAACTGTCTCAGTTTCCTTTTTAGGCGAGACAACTGGCGCTCCAAAAGACTTTGTAAACTTGCAACTTCAATATAACAGGATCCTCCTGTTTTACTTAAAAAAAATAAAAATATATTACATCTAATTTCATAAAAAAAAAATTGAAGCCCAATACCATAACCGGAAGAGAAGTTTACGTTGGTGATGATATTTATTCGTAGACTTGCACTTCCTCACTTGCAATCCAAAAATTCACTGGTACTTCCCATCCAACACTAGGGGTACTCTTCTTCCCCCTTAACCCCCCGAGCCACAAAGGGGCTACACATAGGAGACCAACAAACAATAGCTCCAAGACTTGCCTCGCAAGTAGAAATTCCACTCTCTCTCTACAAGCTTGGTATCCCAACTCTCACAAGTAAAACAAAGTCAAAACAATTTTGGCAGCATAACCTTACCAAGAATAAGTGAGATCCATTTCCCTTCTACCTCATTTGTTTTATAGAAAAATCCCTTATGACACATGTCATCACGCACAATTAATTATCTTTTTAATTAATTTAATCAGGATTATTCACCCACACACTTGTCACACTCTCCCCAAGTTGCACAAGTAATTACCAATTTTATTTTATTTAAAAAGTCAATTTCCCTCACATTCCCCAATGTGTTCCTACTTTCGCTCTTAACTGTCCCTTTGTTCCCCAAATTCTCATTTAATGAGTGTCTCCTAACTAGATCTTAGTTAGAGTTGGATTAGGAATCTTCTTCTAGTTAGACTAATGGTAGCTTGACTCTAGATACTATTCTATGTGTACACCTATTCTCTCATATTTTATTTCTTTCTATTTTAAAAATCCAATTTATTAATTTCATGCACACATGTGCAATTTATCCAACTTTAGATTTTACTCAATTTTTCCTAGAATTTGATTATCTCAATTCTTTTAATTTATTTAATATTTTAACTAGTCCCTCAATTAAACTTTAGACTTAGGCTTAGTCTTAAAATTAGGCTTATAATTTTATTGTTTAATTAATTATTTCAATCCAACAAGTCTAATCATTTCAATGTTTTCTAGGCCAACTAGTTTTTTTTGACTCAAGTTTTTAATTACGCGTCATGCCCTTCAAGACGCACCTCTGTGCTCCAAGGGTGCCACTCGCCTTTGATTGGTTTTGGAAGTTTGTCCGACCCTTGAAGTCAATACTCCACTCGGTCGACTTTGTGAGAGACTAAGGGCTTCCAAGGAATAAGGACTCCGCCTTATTGCGCGCCCCTTAGAATCTTCATGAACGATTGTCTCAATCCGCCCTCACGACATCGTGGACCTATCAAACTAGGTAATCGTTAACCTACCATTCGGCCACGACGTGAGTGCTAGTAGGCTGTGACAAGGACATTGCCACACCTCTCCCTCAATGTCTGGTTTCTGTGCATGGCCCCTCTACTGCTTATGTGGGTTGGATTAACAAGCATCATTAAGCCTACATCCACTGAAAAAAACATTGTCAATAATCTATACACATAATCATATTGAAATCAATCATCTGTCATATGTGCATAAAATGAAATACTCAAACAAATACAATCCACTCCTTGACTCAATCTAGAGTCTAAGGAGGTCCATCGATGCCATCAACATCCATAACCTGTCATTTGCCCTGCATACTTAGGAAAAATCGCCAATAGTGTTTGTTAATACATATACATCAATTCAACAACATGTCACAATATATCGTCATCATCGTATATAACCCAAAATTGAAACGGAATCATAATATACCATAACCGGATCACTTGCAGGCAAGTGTCCTCAAAGAACATGTCAATAAAAGTGTGCTCAATAGAGCGGGATGTTACATAAGATACTATTACTATTAATGAAGTTGATGCTATTAGTGAAAATTTTGTTGCTTCTATTCATAAGAAGGATGTTGTAATTGTTAATAAACAGACTTAGGAAAACATAGATAAGATTATTTTCGATGGTGATACTATTTTTAGTTTGCATAAGTATGTTAAAGAAGACATTGAACAATCAATATTCTTAATTAAAAATGATAGCAATAATTTTCCTTCCAGTAGCATGCCTCTTACAATAGATTCCTCTATTTTTTTGAATTCTGTCCATAAGTTATAATCACATAATTCAGAACATTTTAATCATAATTTTGAAGAATTTGATTGTAGCCAAACATACAAGGTTCTTGAAACCAATTCTAATTATGAATCTGATTTATGTGTCATGGATATTAATGAAAAAACATAAATTGAAATTTAGGAATCAAACAGTCATTTTAATGATCATTTTGCAGAAAGGGAAGCCTTTCACCTCATCTGTTCCAACAGTCATTATGATTCATATCCCAATCTGTTTAATAATTTGAATTCGTTTGATAATAATTTAACAATTCCTATATATACAAACATTTTTCCAGAAAACAAAGGAACTATTGCAAATCTATCATACAATGAATTACCTGCTAGCATAGGTCATAATTGTGAATTATTAATGGAGTATTCATCCAACATCTTTGATAAATCTGATAAATATGTTTTCGATCATTCTTCTTGTTCAGATTTAATTTTTACAAAGAAAGAAATTGAAGTCATTAACGATGATGACTCGAGGTTTGAGAATGTTGAGACACTTCACCTTCCATGATGGTTATGTCAGGTTCTCACATTCCTAATATTTCAAGTCAACCTTTATGTGTAAATGTGATAGATTTTAATTTAGAAAATTTTCGGAAAAACTCACATCATCAAATTTATAATGATTTCAATCATCTAAAGACCATTCCAGTTTATGACTCTTACAATGATCAAATTATTTTCAATGGTTACGATCATGATTGTTTTTCACAAGTACATGATCTTACTGCTTTTAACTTCAACGATATTAGTGAAAAATGAACATTTGTGAATCAATCCCAACTATCTTTTACCATTAGTGTAAATAGTAATGTAGGATTATTTCTTAATACTAACAACTCTTCACAGGCTTCAAAATTTATAAGTTCATCATTCCAATTTAGCATGATATCCTTTCTTCTCCAAAAGATCAACAATTCATATCGGATATGCATGTTCCTTTTTATAGTCCAATAAGTATATGGTTGGAGAATTGGTTGAAGGAGAGTTCTCTTATAAATAAAGTGTTATATTTTGTTTTATTAGGAATTAATGTACATAACAGATTTAGTTTTTCTTTGAGAGTAGTAAATTTTTTTATTTTTGTCATTGTTACTGATTTTTGACATGTATATATGTACATGTATTAAAGAATTTGAATGACTCCACTGGAAATTTAACTATACTTAGTCATATTTTCCTTCTAAATTTAGAGAAGGAGTAGGTTTAATTTAGCTTAGGTTTTACTTTATTGTAAGTTCAGATTCAATAAACTGATGATCTTAGGCGTATGTGAACTTCATTAAATCCACAACTTCTTTATGCTTTAATTTTTATCATAAGAAGAAGTTACATCTTCATGGTAAGTCTCAAACGCTTATGTTCATCCTTGAATTTTTACTTTGTTTTTTTTTCTTTTTTTAATTTCAATCTTGTTTTAGTTTTTGCTGATGTAAGCTCTGTTCTTGCAGGCCTTCAATAATTTTCAGGAAGTCTATCATCCCTTCTTGCTTGGAATTCACTCTCCTTGTTCTACCTTCTTTTGAGTTAGACAAACAATAATGATGTTGTTCAAGTTGCAAATAAACTAAATTAGGGAGTCTCTAAACCTATACTTTAATTTCATTTAATATTGTTATAAGCCTCATCTTTATTAACTCATTGTTAAGATTTTTCCATGGAGGATTAATTTTGAAACAAGTCATTTGTATGGGGAGGGAAATCTTATTTAACTTTAATTTTTAATCATCATTGTTGCCTAGAATTTGAATTTTTGGTTTGAATAAAAACCTAATTAGTTGCAACTTTGTAAAACATAATTAATCAAAATATCTCAACTTAAGACAGATAAACATGATTTCTTCACATTCATTCTTTTGTTGAGAGATACTTTCATAAGTTGTCTTGCTGGAGTTTATTTTTTAAAATTGGATTTTTATTTATCTTTTCTCTCAGATTTGCATTTTCACTCTTCGTTTTGCTTCTTATTTATCAAGTGATTTTGTTGGTTTTGTTTTTTATTGGATTCTATGATATGAGGGGATTTTTCTTACGCAACATCAGTTGCCTCACATGGGGAAATTTTTTCTCTATCCATTAATAGGATTTCATTTATCTAAAGGTCATCCAAATTAAGTTTTTACCTTTCTTGTACATCAAACGCTATTCATGAGGAACATTAATGTACGTTTCAAGCATTATAAGCTTATCTGTAAAAAAAGGGAAAGAATTATCGACATTCTTTACTTTGAATCCCTCCCATCCCCTCCTCAATTAAAGCCTCTACTTTGGCAGATAAAGAGAAACTAGTGAGGTCACACTCAAATGGTATTGCATTCTATCCTTTAGTTTTTTTTTTTTTAAAACCTCTCGTACTGCCCCGGTCTCTTTATCTAATTGCTAAAAACAATTTTCCAAATAAATTAATTAAAAAAAGGTGTCATTAGAGAGTTGAAAGCACATTTGTGTGGGAAATGTGTGTAAACCCGCCGGGGTACTAAACATGCTCGCTGACAGCAGGTAAATGCACACATGGTATCAAGACAATTTCGTCGGAATACTGAACATACCTAGTGGCAACGAAGCAATGTCGGGTAAAGAGGTAATTTTTAAACATATACATACTAATCCTTAAAGCCTCCTAGCTATTTTTTGTTGTCCAAAAGTAGAGGTGTAATTAAAAGTTAATGAATTTTCCCTTCGTTTGGATTCACCATCTTGGAATTAGGCATTCAAATCCTTTCATCTATAAAAGCTTATTTTACTTCGAATCTGTCTTATGTGGGACTTTTGAGAATGGTACAGTGTGCAAGAAATTGTTGAAAATATTTCATTTCAACCTTTGATAAATCTAATCCTATCATTTTAAACTAGAGATAATTGTTTCATCCCCGTGTGTCGCCAATTGTTGTGGCAGGTAACAACCCTCCCAAATTTTCATTTATTTTTTTAATGAGAAATTTGTGAGCCTTTATTTTTAAATTTTTTTGTTTAAGTTTCTTTGATTTAATTTTGTAAATATGTTTGATATTGTGATTGTATACTGGACATTAATGCATTTAATATGTTGCAATCTGAAGGTACTTTCATTCTTAACTTGTGCTTATATTGTCTATGCTGTTCAAACATGAAATTTAAAACTTGATTTCGAAAATTTCTCCATGGCATATCGCTTTCAGCGTGATTCCATTTTCTTTAAAGGTTTTGATTAATAATCTTGATTGCAGAGTGAAATTCATAGATTTCAAATACATGTTCATAACAATAGTTTTTATTTGAGCCACAAAATTTGTCAAACTATGAGCAAGCTTTTATATTTCTCATCCTGAGTTTGATTAACCTATTACCCCAAAACAATTTGAATGAGGAATTGTAAGTCTTAATTACTTTTTGAATTCTAATTGATTTCATCATAGCCTAGCTTATGATGCAAAGATGTGCTTAAAGTCTCAATTGATTAGTTAGTGGTATTCCTGATTCACATTGTAAAAAGAAATTTATATGAGATGTATATGTGTAATCATACCAGCGATGCTCTTAATTATGATTGATGTAGTTGGCCTTAATTCACAATCCAAGTGATGATACTCTTGAATTTCATATGCCAAGTAGTATTTTCAAATTGCATGTACCTCTCTCCATGTACCTCTCTCCATGTACTGTACTCCTCTGTCTTATCACAACCTCGAAATTGATTCCCACATCAAGTTACGACAGGGTCTGTACTCAATATATTTGCTCGATTTGGGGTATTTTTGAAGTTATGAGGGTTTTCATATGTCTGTGAGTGAGGGATTGTTATGTTTTCATCCGCGTTCACATAGTCACCACCGATTTTGCATTACGAGTTATATTGGGCATTTTATCGTAGGTTTAATCTCTATATTTTAACCTCCAGGAACTAAGTTTGCAACAATGCATGAATATTCTTAGTTGGAAATGTTGGGAACTCACATATAAGTTTTGAAAATTTGTTGAATTCGTGCCATAACAGAGTGTTAATTCCACATGGTGCACTATGAACAAATGGTTGAGAATTTAGGGAAATCTACGAAAACCCATTTCTAGAATGGGTCATTTTATTTGATTCGCGAGTGGTTTTCCCAAAACGTGAAGAATTTTGGAGACATGAAGGACTTTCTAGGACATATTTTTCCAGAAAATTCCGTAGTTGCCCATTTCTATTGATATGAAATTTAAATCAAAAGGACAAAATACCCTAGTCTAAATTTCTATTTTCTTCAGAATCTAAATATGACTCCAAAGATTTCTCTCCCATGCTCCATAAGGCTGGCTAGCTCGAGTTTTTAATGGGGTTTCATGGCCATAGTTTACATGCAACCAATTTCTTTTTGCTAAATTTTGATGGTAAGTCTACAACAATTTGGGGATTTTGAATTCCAGGTTTCATAATAATAAAAAGAAGGGTATTTCATTATTTCTCTATCCATATCTTTTTCTCTGTTCTTGAATGAGGAACAAATCCCAAATTTGACATTTCTGCTCTGTTTTTCAGTTAAGTTGGTTTTACTTTATACAAGAAATTCGACTTGATGCTAAAACCTTTTCATTTTCATGGTTTTAGTTTCCAAAATCGAATTTGATAATTCAGAGATTGTGGAAGTCGAATGGTTAAATT
>ML835811.1:22240-41189 GCA_009831015.1 Picea engelmannii | reverse complement strand
TATTGTATGATGAGAAACAAATTAATTTCTGAGTGTTGATGAATGAATGATAAGTTTGGTTAATGATATAATTTTTGTGCCTTGACATATAATAATGAAATTTGCTAATCTGGTAGCATTGTATTTCTTCTAAAGTTATTACACTGAGCTTGTTGCCTTATTCTCTCTTTACAATAGTGACACTTCATGTGTTTCATGGCATATACTTATTGAATGGATGCAAACTTATATTGGTTATGAACTTGTTACAATGATGCTCTATTTCATTTCTATCATAACGACCCAATTTCATGCATAAATGTTTCATAAGTACTTGTTCATGCTTCTCTTCTTGCACATATGAAATTTTCTAAATGACGACTATCTTGTGAATGATTATATAATTTTTACTTAGAAAGTTTCACCTTGAACATTGTAGATTGCTTGATCACTAATTATGAGTAATGGTGCATTGGTGTGTTGTGTTGAATAAAGTAAGTGTTTTCCTTCCAATCATTCATTGAGAATTTTATTCTCTTACTTTTCTTGAAGCATCAATTTAGAGAAGTCAACCCAAGTCAAACAAAGTCCTTGTCCTCACCTGTCTAGAAATACAATGATAAGACTTAGTATTATCCCCCTAGGAAAACCCTCCTTATGTTAGAAACCATGGCCTAGAAATGTAGAGGCAAGGGCACTAAGGTGATAGTGGGTGGATTCCCTATCTATTTTCTCAAGCTCTCCCTCACAGGGTAAGAATTTCCTTTGGCGAGAGTTTAAGTGGTAACATGAGAAATTTAGCTAGAAACACCTCAAGTGTGTGTTTTTAAGAAGGTATTTGATGGCACCATATTAAAATGTATAACCCATGATTAAATATAAAAAAAGAATATAAAATCATATATAAGGCCATCAGAGTTTATTTGAAAAACAAAACAATAATTTATTTGGAAGGTTTGAGTATTTATTTTTCCTCACCTTTTTAGGACAAAGAAGGCTTTAAGGCCAGGGAGATGTTAAATATGTAAATCTAAGTTAGAGTATTGTTTTTTGAAATAATTGTGTAATTGTTTTAAGAACATAGTTAGTTTGAACAGTCGGGTCAGTCAATTGACTCAACCAACCAACCAACAACTTCACTTGGATGACCTCTTTAGTGTGCAATCATAGCACCTTCTATAATTGGCTCAAAAATCAAATTTTTTTTTTTGCTCAATTTTTTTTTTTTTAAATAAATTGTTGTCATTGCAATTTCGACACACCATAGAAATCTTGTGACACACTTTCTATACAAATCACGAAAAATTGTATAGCAATTTCGTCTCAATTGCGATGAATAGTAGAAATCTTGTGATGCACTTGCTATAGAAATCACAAAAATTGTATAGCAATTTCGTGGCAATATACCCTATTTTCATCGCAATTGTGACGACCTGTACAAATATTGCGATGAACTTTCTATACAAATCATGGAAATTGTATAGAAATTTTGTCGCAATATACCATGTGCTCGTCGCTCTTGAGACAATTGCTTCGAAAGCTGACTTGTTGAAATTTTTTTCCTTACTTTGCCTATATTGTTGAGTGTTTGACGATCTCTCTTTTTTGTCATGCTTGTGACAATAGATCTACATTTTATCATTTGCAACGATTTCCCTACCGTGTCGCTCTTTCGACAATTTCTTTAATTAGTCATTCTGGCGATGATATTTCTTCTTTTGTTGCAATCATGACAACTTCCCTACTGTCATCGCTTTTGTGACGTTAATCCAGGTTCGTCGCATGTGCCACGCCACGTGAAGAAACATTTGGGAGACTCGGGATTCATCGCAATATCCACAAAATAATGTCACAAGAGTGTCGAAATAGCCATCGCAAAATGATTCGAATTCGCTAGTGTCTGCATGCATTCTACTCACCCACCAAGCTTATGCACTATTTGTAGTTCTTTCTCGCAAGCCCAGGTTGATCCAGTTTTCCGCCTTGGGCCTTTTCCAGATCCACTACGCACAGGACAAATAAGGGTTGCACCATGGCAACCTCCAAAAACATAAGAAGGGGCACGCGAAGTGGCAGAAGCGCCAGGCCCGAGCCCCAAAGTGACTCGGATTTTTTCTTGCTCATAGTGGGCTTCCCCAAGGATCCAAAGGGAGATTTCCCTCTACCCGCAGAAATGATAATATCACACCGTGTGGAGGGTAGAGTGGAAGAAGTTGCGCAGGAAGGATTGACGTTGGAAGACCTGTCTTCCCAACGGTAGACACTTGTAATAAGGGGCAGGCCAAGGAAGAACAAGGAATCTGTGGAAACCCAAGTCCTAAACGAGGCGCGCACAAGCTTGGCCGTCGAAGAATCCCTTATGCATGCCATTCGGCTGGAAATGGTCGAAGGTACAAGATGAGAAAGATGGAACAGAATGAGAAGGACAAATATCGAAGGTGCAAATGTTCGATAATCATCCCAATAGCTAAAGCAAGCACAACTCACTATCACTGAGCTTTACTAGGAAAATAGGGAGATGAGATGAAAGTTGGCAGCAAAGACCCTTGAAGTGTCAACATCGCAAGGCCACGAAGGAAACATGATGTGGCTCAAGAGATAGCTCAGAGAGGTGAAAGATAAAATCATACAGTTGCACGAAACACAAAGGCTGATAGAAGAAAGGAATGTGAAGCAGTTTAGAGAATGTGAAGTGATCGAGGATAAAGTCCTTTTCAACTCTTGCCAATGTGAAGAAGAAACACGATTAACTAAGTTCATTCTCATATCCTCAAACAGAGCGCATATCTTGACATTTTTGAAGGAGGCATCGCCTTTAGACAGTTTTGTCGTTTTGGTAACGGCCATGACAATCAACAACCACTCGCCATGAATGCACCCTAGCAAATGAGCACACGACAGAAATCAAGGCCATTACAGTGGATGGAGGGAGTCTGACATAATACTTGATCATTTAGATATCTTGTCGAAGGAAGGCATTGACACATCACTCTCCCCATGATAAGACCTTGCAGATAACCGAATCACCGTGGAAGAATGCAAGCAGTCATGATGCGACTAGATGCAGTTGTTTTCTATTTTTGGAAAGGTGTCATGCGAGGAGTCATTTAGAATAGAACAGTCATTTTCCTAAATTCTAGAGATAGTAGCTAGAGATAAGAGTAGCCTAAGCAATGCCCTTGCCTATATATTTGATCTATTCAATGTAATCCAGGTTGGTTGGCAAACTAGTGTAGATAGTGACTATTGAATGTAGTTTGAGATCGATCGAAGTTTAATGCAAAAGTCCTGAAGCTTTGATGAAAATATTCTAATTGTAGTAGTCAGGTGTATTGTTTCCTTTCTTTGCATATGTACTTCCTGTATTCTTTATTCATATCTATTTTTGTCTAAATAAGAATGTATTTTCGAACCTGGGATTCGCTACATAACGCCCTAGTATTTGCGCCATTTAGAAAAACTGTCTTTCCTCTAAGTGAACTCCAAATTCATCCTTAGTGGTGCTCTAAGTCGCTTCCTGTGTTTCCTCCCCCCCGCCTCAAACAACAATTTTTCACTGAAGATTGTTACTCGCTTAGCCTTTATCCTCTCAAGTTCAGTCACTGAGTCATTTGTTTCTATCATTTTCTCGAATCGACTCCATAGCCCAAGGTCTTACTCTCTTATGCCAATATAACTAGAACTTATTATTTAAAGGTGTTAAATCTAGCTGATAGCTCAAATCCATATCCTGTACTGAGACAAAGTCTCCTGAGAGAGCCCTCTCCAGGTCTGAAAGGCTAGTTTCAGATCTCAAATTTGGTTTGTAGGTTTCCTTTGTCATTCATTTTTCAATCGAACGAAGTTTATAGAGAGCTAACATTCTGGCACCATTTTCGGGGATGAAATTGAATGAATTTTCCCTGGGAAAATGACTAACATTGTAGTTTGACCCCTAGGGTAATAGAGGGATAAACATCTATACTGGTTGAAACCCTTACCCTAGCGACTCCAATCAAAAATACCAATAGCACAAAGTATCATGATTAAGGAATCCTGGCTCCGAAGACGATCTATACCAGAGAAAATCCTCATCCAAACCCTATAGAGCATGTGTGTGATCCCAAGAAAATTTTGCGCAGGACTAGAGAGCAAGCTACCGATGTAGTCATCATCCAATTTCTGGAGACAAACATCTTGTCGAGATTTATATGCCCTGTTAAGATCATAATAGACAATACATCCACATTCAATTCCAAGAAGATGGAGAATTTTTGTCAGGATTACAATATAACCTTGGAGCATTCTACAACGTATTACCCACAAGGAAATGGTCTAGCAAAATTGTCAAATAAAATCTTGACCATGATCATCAAGAGGCTCCTGCAAGAAAACAAGAAGACATGGCATACAAATCTTATTTACACGCTATGGGAGGACAAGGTTACCACCAAAATGTCCATCTCGACGTCACCATTCCAAATTGTATATGGCGTAGACACGATTTTCCCCACCTCACTAGGGTTTCCCGTCATAAAGTTGTTGCAAGAGAAGGAGGTCGAGCCATATGACATGCAGAGGAGAATAAATCAACCGATCCAAACATAGCATATGAGGGAACATGTGTACAATCGATCACAACTCCACCAGGAAAGGATGAAGAAAACCTTTAAAAAGCACTCTAAGAAAGAGGAGTTTCAGTTGGGGGATCTAGTGCTGAAATGGGATGCCGGGAATGAAGATAAAGGAAAGCACGAAAAGTTCGATAATGTTTGGACGGGTCCATTCAGAATTGGTGCATATCATGGAAATAATGCTTATTTTCTAGAATACCTAAATGGAGAGTGCCTTGGTTGGGGGCATGTAAATGGAAGGTTCCTTAAGAACTATCGACTGAAATAAATTCCGTTAAAGTTACATGTCATTGTAAATAGTCATTTTATTTTTGTGTCAAGTCAGTATGTCAACATAAAATTGAATCCCGAAGTGAAGGCCTTGAGTTTATGCTGAATCTGTTAGAAACTAAGTTGATAGGTTTAGGTTGCATTTTGTTTTTTCATATTTCAGTGTCTGAGAGTCAAATAAGGCCCAATGGTCAGACACATGGTCAATTATTCTTTGCTACTTCGCTTAGAGGATAGTATCCCCATTAGAGCCAGTTGTTAGCATCGTCATTTTCCTTTTAGTTAGAGTCGATCTTAGTCGGGTTTACGTCCGTGTGTCAAAGCATGTAAGTTCAGGGACCGAACAACATAGAGGTTGAAGTTAAGCAAGTGGTCATTTGGCCCTCGGAGTCGTGAAGGGATGTCAGTGTCCAAATATGTGTAAAAGTATGAGTCTGTCCCAAAAGAGTCGGGTCTTGTGATAAGGGAAGTTATTACGTGCCTCGGGTCGAGGATATTTATTTAACAAAATTCAAGTCGGCAAGTGCAACGACCATCATCAACTCATTATGAAGGTTGGAAGAATGAAAATCATGATGCTTGTATCACATATGCCCTGCATCCTTTATCAGTTGTACCTTACATGACCTGAAGCATACTCATCGTGCGAATGTTCCACAAAAAATCTTCAGTTAGTTTCAAAATATCCAGACACCATGAATTCAGTGTTCCCTGTCACGATTCTACCTCCCACCCGCTCTATTATAAATTTTGAATGTTCTGCATGCATTCTACTCACCCACCAAGCTTATGCACTGTTTGTAGTTCTTTCTCGCAAGCCCAGGTTGATCTAGTTTTCCTCCTTGGGCCTTTTCCAGATCCACCACGTGCAAGAAAAATATGGGTTGCACCATGTCAACCACCCAAAACATGGGAAGGGGTGCACAAAGTGGAAGAAACACCAGGCCTGAGCCACAACGTGATTGGGATTCATTCTTGGTCACAACGGGCATCCCCAAGGATCCAAAGGGAGATTTCCCTCTACCCACAGAAATGATGATATCACACTGCGCGGAGGCTGGAGTGGAAGAAGTTGCATAGGAAGGAAGGAATTTGGAAGCCCTGTCTTCCCAACAATAGATACCCCAGAGAAGGGGTAGGAAAATGAAGAACAAGGAAGCTTGGGAAACCCAAGTCCCAAACGAGCTGCATACAAGATCGACTTCCAAAGAATAACTTATGCGTGCCAGTCAAATGGAACCAGTCGAAGGTACAAGACGAGAAAGCTGGAACATAACGAGAAGGACAAATCTCGAAGGCACAAATTTTTGAGAATCGTCCCAACAATTGAAGCAAGCGCAGGTCGCTATCGTCGAGATTTACCAGGAAAACAAGGAACTGAGATGATAGTTGGTAGCAAAGACCCTTGAAGTGTCAGCATTGCAAGGTCATGAAGGAAACGTGACGTGGCTCAAGAGACAACTAAGAGAGGCATAAGATACAATCATACAACTACGTGAAACATAGATGTTGTCAGAAGAAAGGAATGCAAAGCAGTTCATAGAATGTGAAGCGACCGAGGAGAAAGTTCGTGCAACTCTTGCCATCACGCAAAAGAAACATGATTAACTGAGTTCATTCTCATATCCTAAAATGTAGCATGAATATTGATAGTTTTGAAGGAGTCATTGCCTTTATACGGTTTTGTCGTTTTGGTAACAACCACGACAGTCATCAGCCACTTTCCACGAACGCACCCCAACAAATGAGCAGGCGACATAAATCATGGTTGTTATAGTGGATGGCGGGAGTCTGATAGAATACTTTATCGTTCAAATATCTTGTCGAAGGAAGGAATATACAAATCATTATCCCCATGATGAGACCTTGTTGATAACTGAATCCCCGTGGAAGAATACAAGCAGTCATGATGTGACTAGATGCAGTTGTTTTCTATTTTTGGAAAGGTGTCAAGCAAAGAGTCATTTTGCACAGAACAATTAGTTTCCTAAATACTAGATATAGTAGGTAGAGATAAGGGTGGCCCAAGCAACACCCTCGTCTATATATTTGATCTTTTCAATGTAAGCCAGGTTGGTTGGAAAACTAATGTAGACAATGACTATTGAATGTAGTTTGAGCTCGATCAAAATTTAATGAAACGTCTTGAAGCTTTGATGAAAAGATTCTAATTGTAGAATTTTGATGTATTGTTTCCTTTCTTTGTGTACATACTTCCTGTATTCTTTATTCATATCTATTTATGTCTAAATAGGAACACATTTTTGAACCTGGGATTCACTGTGCAGCTCCCTAGGATTCATTCCATTTATACAAACCATCTTTCCTCTAAGTGAACTCTAAATTCATCCTTAGCAGTGCTCCAAGTCGCTTCCTGTGTTTTCCCCCCTGCCTCACACAATAATTTTGCACTAAATACTATTGCTCGCTTAGCCTTTATCCTCTCAAGTTCATTCAGCGAGTCATTTTTTTCTCTCGTTTTCTCGAACCGACTCTATAGCCCAAGGTCTTACTCTCTTGTGCCAATATAACTAGAACTTATTATTTAAAGGTTTTAAATCTAGCCGATAACTCAAAGCCATATCTTGAACTGAGACAAAGTCTCCCGAGAGAGCCCTCTCCGGGTCCGAAAGGTTAGTTTTGGATCTCAAAGTTGGTTTGTAGGTTGCTTCTGTCATTCGTTTCTCAACCGAATGAAGTTTATAGAGGGATAACATGTGGAAACCCAAATGGGAGAAAACCATAGAATGATTTCTTATATGTTAAATAATACATTCTTTGGAAGCACCAACTTCCCAATTCTACAACTGCAATTGGATGGAGGCTATGAACCCCTATTTATAGGCTCCAACTTTAAGGAAGATACAACTCCCTTAATTATATGTCTCCAACCAGAAGGAGGCTGCAACCCCCTGATTCTCAGGATCTAACCTGAAGGAACCTCCAACTCTCTGATTCTATGGCTCCAACTGGAAGGGGGATAAAACACCCTTATTCTTAGGCTCCAACCTGAAGGAAGCTCCAACTACCTGATTTCTCTAGAACCAAATGGAAGGTGGATACGACCCCTTTTCCTTACCCCATATTGTCACCCTAAAATATAAGTGTAGACTAAAATGTCATCACCACAATCACTGCCACTATCACTTCCACTGCCACTGAAACTGTCACATAAACCTGTAACCTATCAACCTCTCACTATCATTGTATCCAACTTGTCACTCTCACCAACACTCAACCAAATCCTCTCATATGTATCATATACCAAGGACACCTCTGAACTAGATGTCCAACATCACCAACAAATTCCTCTACAAAGAATGTACCAATATCACCAAAATACCATCACAAGATATGTGTCTCAAGCATGTACCAAATCATCAACTTGTACCATACCAAACATCAACCGTGTACCACTACAAGTGCATCAAACATGCACCAACACCTATACCAAACCGTGCATCAACCATGCACCAACACCTGTACCAAACCATACATCAACCATGCACCAAAAACTATACCAAACCATGCACCATAACATGTATCATATGCCCCAACCATCAACTATGTACATCAACACCATACCAAGTACCAATCCTATACCATAATATGTATCATTCATGTACATCAACACCTGTACCATGCCATGTCCCAACTATGTATCTCAACCATATATGATATCACTCAATCATTCCATACACCATATACCATAATATATCATCAATGAAGTGCCTCAAAAAAAGTACCAAACAACCAAGATCATATACCAAGTATATGCCTCAACCATGCACCTAACATGTGCCTCAAGCATGTGCTAATGTCTCAACAATATACCAAAGACTTTCCTTAGGTATGCACCATAGCATCATCAACATGTAACCCTCAAAAAATGCATATAAATATACATGTAACTCTGTAAAAATCCTGGTGTATGTGATCATATACCTGCAAACCTTCCTCAACTTCAACAACAAGAGAATAACATCTTCATCAAACTTTACCTTAGTCTCACTGAACTAGTTTTTGGATTAGTCACAAACTCTAACTTTCAAAAAATGTAAATCCATATCTACAATGAATAAAGGTCTGAAACTTGTACCCAATATTCTTAAGTATTCTCTCTAGAATTCCTTCATTTTTCACTACTTGGAACATCCCAGAAAAGGAGTTATAGAAAAAATGACAGACTTGTTGAATTCTAGATTATTCTAGAGAGAGAACTTGTAGAGCATGCCACATGTGGAATATTTAATATATGGATCTGAAAATAATAAAAAACAATACTATGGACCGTAATATATCCAATTCATTTGGTCTCACTGAATTTGGATCATCTATGAAGAAGTTATGACAATTTTACCCGGATCACCTGTGTGAGACTAGTTTCAAGATTAGCCAAAAGCCCTATTTTCCATAGAGTGTATCTCTGAAACTACAATGACCCAAGATCTGAAATTTTTACCACAGGTACTTGAACATGTCTTTTCAACCTCCTCCATTTTTTTATATCTGAAGAATTCTATAAAACAATGCATAGAGAAAATGGTAAGATGGTTGTTAAATAACATACCATAGAACACATAATCACAAGAATTCATCCTCCCTTGGAATTTCACTCTTCTTAACTTCATCTTCCCTTTGAAATTTGCCTCATATCTCCTTGGTTACCTCAGATAAGAATCACTTACTCACATAGAATATATTCAATAGAATGTGTGTGTGAATGTACTTATGAGTGACTTCTTGAGGTGTATATATACATTTTCCAAGTAACCTCTTTTCTTAACTTTAGGGATTCTTGAACTTTCTTTTTACAACCACTTTACCCTTTAATTAATAAATTGCAACCAATTAGAGGATTCTTAACCCATATTTGGGCTTCCATAGGGGCTTCTTAACCCATCTTTGGGGATTCCAATTTCATGATCTCATAACTCCTCAATCATGAGGAACTACATGATGTTCCACCTATCATCTAAAATGGCATGATGAGTAATATCCATCTATGAAAGGTAATACCTGAATTTACACTGTCTCTCATGTCCTTATTCATTGATAATTTTTTTGTTCCATAACCACACCTCTGGGGCATCATGTAGAATTCAACAAATAAAACCAACACATTTGTTGACATCAACCACTCCATCAATGACAACTAACTCACCAACAATCTCGACCACATCTATAGGGATTCCAGACTTATCCAAGGGTTGACATCAATATCTAAGGATTGAAATCAATGACAACCAACTGTCCAAAACAAATGTCCAACAATATCTTGCTTTGGCATTGATGGCAACACTGATGGAAACATTGATGCTCCAACACTCATGCTCCCCCTGTGACCATTGCTCCTCATCAATGTTTCTCACTCTCCCCCTTTGAAATAAATGGAAAAGGGTTTCTTTCCTTGGGGATGTTCCCCCTATCTTCATGCATTTGTTCTCTCTCTTTATTTGTTTCCATGCCTTTGTTATTTCTCTTCACATGTTTTGCTCCTCATGTTTCTCTCCTCTTGTGACTTCCCTTAAAATTATACCTTCTCTAAACAATCCTTCTATGAATTTATGTGCTTGAATTTTAATCTTTTGATATTTCTCTTTATTTCCCTTTGGAATCATGGGAAAAAGGATAACTGTCCCTGTTGGTATGTCTCCCCCTTTCTATATGCTCCCGATCTTCCTTTTTGAATCTCTTGATGATTTCTCATCCCTTGACTTCTCTGCAATATTTCTTGTAGATCAATGTAGGGATACCTATAAATGTTTCCTTTCCTCTCTTCCAATTCTTGCTAATTGTCCATTGGTGCTTCCTCTCGTAACTCTTTGACATATATAAAAATCATTCATTACTTTATTTCATCATTGACTTTTCATGTTCACTTGACCATACTGTTCAATGATTTTCTTCTGATGATTTAGCTTCTACTGACTATTTCTCTTTCCATGTTTTGTTGTGACTTTTACTGCTTTCCTTTCTATGACCAACCGATTCCAATAGATTCCAATTGTAGATGCACTGCTATATATATTCTCTGACCCATGTTATCTATACCTACTAAGTATCCATATCTATCCATAACTATTATGTGTATTCTCTAACCCATGTTTTTTGTACCTGGTAAATATCCATGTTTATCTATATGTTGCAAAATGTCCATAACTATGCTACTCAACTATCTACAATGTTGACCCATCTATCACTCTATACTTCTACTATCTGTCTACTCTGAATATGTCTCTACAAATACTTCAATATACTCAAAGGATGGTTCTCTTATATGTAGTATCTACTGCACTGAATCCCCTTATTCAATAATCATATTTACTAGGAGTCTCCAGGATAGATGGCTAAAACAAATACCCACTCAGATGCAGAATAATCTTCCTTTTTTTTTTCTGTACACTCATCATTTTTCCGAAATATGACTTCTTTCTTTATTCCCGTGGATTGATCTTGCACTACAATTCCTAAAATTACAATATTTTGGGCTTGTTCTTTATTCAGCTTCTCTTCTTTTATTTCTCGCACTACTACCAATTTTGCGATCTCTAGGACTTGGTATTTATTCACTTGTTCTTATTGTTTTTCATTTCTTCTCTAAACCTTCTTGTATCAGACATATTTATTTTTTCTTGTAGTTTTTTCTTGATATTGTACTATTGTCAATCTTGAGATTATGACTTTTGGGTGTCCTTCATTCACCCGTTCTTGTTTTCTTTTCCAAACTTTCTTATATCTGATATCAGTGTTTTTTTTCATAGAAGTATCCATCATACTTCTACAATCATGAGCTATGTGACCATAATTGTGGAATTTGTAACATTCAATGTTATGTGGGGCCACATAAGCATTTCTTGCTTGAACATTTCTTTCATAATCCCTACAATCTGTTAGCGTCGCCATTTTTTATTTTCAGTTAGGGTGGGTCTTAGTCGAGTCATGGCCGGTGTGTCAAGGCATGTGAGGCAGGTACTTAACAACAAAGGGGTCAAAGTTAGCAAGTGGTCGGTTGGCCCTTGGAGTCGAGAAGGGATGTCAGAGTCAAAACATGTGTAAATAGTACGAGTTTGTTCCCAAAGAGTTGGGTCCTATCAAAAAGGGAGTTTCTACTTGCCCTGGGTTGAGGAAAGTTATTAATAGAAGTCACATTGGCAAGTGCAGTGACCATCATCAACTCATTATGAAGGTTGGAAGAATGAAAAATCATGACGTTTGTATCATGTATGCCCTGTAGCCCTTATCAACTGTGCTTTACATGCGCGGATGTGATATGGAAAATATGCAGTTCGTTTCGAAACATCTAGTCACCATGAATTCATTGTTCCTTGGAATGATTCCACCTCCCACCTGCTTTGTTATAAATTCCAGAGGTTTTGCATGCATCTTATTCACAAATAAGGCTTATGTACTATTTTTAATTTTCTCTCGCAATCCTAGGTTGATTAGGACTACTACCTTGGGCTCGCGCCTAATACACCATGCGCATGGAAAATACGCGTTGCACCATAGAAACCTCCCAAAACATAAATAAGGGCATGCAAAGTGACAGGAACGCTAGGCCCGAGCCCCAAAAGATGATTTTGATCAACGAAGATCCAGAGGTCAGAGCATCCTTTGAACAGTTTGGGTGCATGGCCTTTTGTAGGAAAATTCAAGGATTCAATATAATACTAGCCAAGAAGTTCGCACTCAGTTTCGATGGATTTCGTGCGATGATCTCGGGTGTCATTTTTCAGGTAACCGAGGAAACTGTGTCAACTGCAATAGATATCCCTCCGTGGGATGAGTGGTGGTTTAAGGGCATTCCCTTGGATGCATAGTTTTATGAAGATTTCATTAGGCGGGATTGTTTAGGTGGGAAGGTCAAGGTAGGAATTCCAAGTGGATATTTGCATGAACCTTTCTATAAACTGCTTAGATTAATTAAGAAATATTTCACTTGCGAAGGGAGGTTTGAAAGGATACGTTCACACCACATTAGATTGTTGATGCACTTCACAGGAAGGAGACCATTAAATCTACCCTTTTTCCTACACCAGAGTCTCTGGGATATGGCAAGCAGTGCACAAGATGAAGTGGATCGATTGAACAGGAAACTTTCTCACGTCTCACTGATTAAATTGTTGGTAGTCAAGGAACTAGGACGGTTGGGAAGCAATTGGGATTCATTCTTGCTCACAGAGGGAATCCCCAAGGATCCAAAGGGATATTCTTTTCTATCTATGGAAGGGGTAATATCACACCATGTAGAGACTAGAGTGGAAGAGGTTGTATAGGAAGGAAAGATGGCGGAAGACCTGTCCTCCCAGTAACAAATACCCCGGAGAAGGGGCAGGCCAAAGAAGAACAAGGAAGCTAGGGAAACCTGAGTTCCAAGCAAACTGCACGTAAGGTTGGCTGCTGAAGAATTACTTATGCACGCTATTCAGCTGGAACCTATCAAAGGAATGAGTTGAGAAAACTGGAGTAGGACGAGGAGGAAAGATGCCAGAGACACAGATGTTTGAGAATCGTCTCAAAAGATGGAACAAGCGCATCTCGCTATCACTGAGCTTTAATAGGAAAATAGGGAACTGAGACAACAGTTAGCATCGAAGAACCTTGAAATGTCATCATTGTAGGGCCATGAAGGAAATGTGACATGGCTTAAGGGATAGCTCAGAGAGGTGCAGGATACAATCGTACATCTGTGCGAAACATAGAGGCTGTCAGAAGAAGGGATTGCAAAGCATTTCAGAGAATGTGAAGCAACTGAAGAGAAAGTTTGCGCAGCTCTTGCCAGTGCACAGAAGAAACATGATTAATTGAGTTTATTCTCGTATTCTCGAACGGAGCACGGATCTTGATAGTTTTGAAGGAGGCATCACCCCTAGACATTTTTTCATTTTGGTAATGACCAAAAAGGTCAGCAACCACTTGCCATGCATGCACCCCAATAGATGAGTGCACGGCATAAATTAAGGATGTTACAGTGGAGGGTGGGAGTCTGACAGAATACTTGATCGTTCAGATATGTTGTCGAAGGAAGGATTTGACACATCACTCTCCCCATGACACAACCTTGCTGATAACTAAATCCTCATGGCATAACACAAACAATTATGATGTGACTAGACGTGGTTATTTTCTATTTTTGGAAAGGCGACATGTGAAAAGTCATTTAACATAGAACATTCAGTTTCCTAAATTCTAGGGATAGTAGCTAGAGAGTGGGGAATCCCAACCAACGCCCTTCCCTATATATTTTATCTTTTCAATGTAAGCCGAGTTGGTTGGAAAACTAGTGTAGACAATGATTATTGAATGTAGTTCGAGCTTGATTGAAATTTAATGCAAAGGTCATGAAGCTTTGATGAAACTATTCTAATTGTAGTAGTTGAATGTATTATTCCCTTTCTTTGTGTACATACTTCCTGCATTCTTTATTCATATCTATTTCTGTCTAAATAGGAACATTATTTCGAACCTGGGATTTGCTGCGCAAGGCCTTGGGATTCACGCCATTTAGACAAACCATCTTTCCTCTAAGCTAACTCCAAATTCATCCTCAACGGTGCTCCGAGTTTCTTTATGTGTTCCCCCCCCCTCGCCACGCACAACGATTTTACATTGAAGATTGTTTCTCGTTTAGCCTTTATCCTCTCAAGTTCAATCGCTGAGTCATTTGTTTCTATCATATTCTCAAACCAAATCCATAGCCCAATATCTTACTCTATTTCGCCAATAGAACCAAAAATTATTATTCAAAGGTGTTAAATCTAGCCGACAGCTTAAATCCATATCCTGTACCGAGACAAAGTCTCCCGGGAGAGCCCTCTCCAGGTCCGAAAGGCTAGTTTCGGATCTCAAAGTTGGTTTGTAGGTTTCCTCTGTCATTCGTTTCTCAGCCAAAAGAAGTTTATAGAGCGCTAACAAAATATACAACTTTATGTCCAAAGTTAGTACAATTAAAACAACAACCATAAAATAAACTTACATACCTAGGAGTGAATGATCTTCTAGATTCCTATTTGGCTAATCATGATTGAATTTTCTTTGCTTCTTGAATGTAGAAGGTATTCTGTATTCATTCCTTTCTACTTCTTGTTGACCATAATTCCTTCCTTTGAGAACTTTTGCATAACTCTTTTATTTTTTTTCTTTCATCATGGAGCTTGAGCCTTCCTTAAAATGAACATTCTTGTATCCTAGTCCAAATTTTTCACTATTGACGCATGCCATTTTGGGAAAATCATAGTAATTAATGAAGGAAGTTAGTAAATGGTCCAAAAAATGAGAGTGCATTGGAAAATATGGAAAACTAGCGCTCGCAAAGAAGAAAAGTCAAAGAAAGGGAGAAAGATACAGATCAACGAGGAAAACGGTTGGATTGTGGACCAACTGTGCTCGGGGAGTTAGAAAGTGGAAAAATCTAATCCACCTAGGGTTAGTGGTTTAGGGATTTGGTCATTGTTGTAATGGGTAATTTATCCCTTTTTTGTAATATAAATATGTGTTGTAGCGGAGCTAGATCTAGTTTTTTTGGAGAGTTGTTGAGAATGTTCGAATGACCTTATAGTCAATTTTTGAGATAGAGATATGCATTGTAATCGAGCGTAAGAACGCAATATGTGGATCTTAGTGCGATATTGTTAGCCTCAATTGTAATGCGCACAATGCTATGAACTTGATGAAGAATAATAAAAGAGTGAATACAACCAAATATTTCTGGACGTAGCCCAGGGGGGGTGAAACATGGTCAAATTTGTGTCTATGTGTGTGGAATGTTGTCTTATTTTTTGCTACTAATTATCTATGATGAATGATTGAATATGTTATTAGTAAAAATGTAGCACATAATATAATATTCGATATATTTACTACATAATGAATCTTAAATGAATGCAATTGATTATAGAATGGTAGATCTAAGATGTAATGGTATATTGACGTGTTACAATAATATATCTGATGTGTTTTGAGGTAGAAATAATGTCGCCCATCTCCATAGTAGCCTCCCTTCCAATATTTCAAACATCTGGGTCTTGCAGTCACCCATAAGCCATCTCAGGTGAGACTGCATTGTGCACTCTGTGTGTAGTGTTTCCTTCTAGTGTCCAGAAACCTAAAGTAGAACCCGAGTTATCCATAAACATCCAAAAAATGGTTATGTTTATGGTTGGAACCCAAAAGAACATATTGGAAGGGACTTGTTGAGAAGGAAAATAAATGGAATGAAATATTAGAAGGGGATGTTTAGACCATGGAACCCAACTAAACAAGATATCAAATGATGGTTGAAAACAAAATAACTCGAGTTTGCATAGAAATACAATAGAAACCCTAAGTATACACTGCACCAATATTTGGAGATGTACGTATTTACTGATCTTCATGGGCATTTTTCTGTGAATTTCCACATTTTTTGCAGTAGTGGATATTGATATTGAAGGAAACTAATCCAACTAATCAGATAAGACCAGTGGAATGGACTACTAATAATATTGTGTAGCTACAAAGAGTCAATTATAAATTCATGCATGTAGTGGATTTCTAGCTAGACAACATTGTTGTAGGATTCATTACTGAGTTTGCAGTCGATACTGAAAAATCATACACTGCTGTAGATAACAAGTTTTGAAGGGTCCAAGAGGAAGGTATGTTAGATCACTCTACATGTCATTCAACATTTTTCTACATGATATAGGTGTGATGACAATGGAGTCAGAAAGCTAAATAACTCTACGCACATGGGGAGATTGGGGGAAACACTAAGGACGATCTGAGATATGGAGAGGGATATGGATATAGATAAGAAGAAGGAAGCAATGGACCCCATTATGATGGATGAAGAACAAATCAAGGAAATAATGGATAGACTGAGAACGACGTGTAGCAGAATACCCTACCAATATAAGATTAATAGAAAAAAGAGATCAATAGCCGAGAGGGAAGGCTTGGCAAGTGATCAAGAAGAGGTAGAGGATCTTTGTGCTACAGAGTAGATTGAGGAAATACTGTGCACCACGTACTAAATAAAAACCATAGGTCAAGGGTCCGACACAAAAGAAGGAACTCCATTCCAAATCTGAATTAGTGTGGAACCCATGACCCCATATGTGACTAAGGCATCATAAAAGAAAGAAAATTGTAGACAACCAACAATTATTGGAAGAAGTAGTCCAATAGATCAAGGGACCAATGGAAATTCAAGTGGAAGTACAAGTTCAGATAGTAGTAGTCAATTATCTACACCGTGTAGAAGTGGTACTACAAATTTTACAATGGTAGGAGTAGATCCAACCATTCGATTACTAGAATTTCATGGAGAAGGGTTGGATGACCCAAAGAAAAAAACATTTATTTGTGAAAAGATTTGGGAAGCTAATAAGGTCATCGATGAAGAAACAAAAGTGTCTCAACTTGCAATTACATTCAAAAACTGCGCACTGGACTGGTTTATGAGTCTAGCAGTAAACAGTCCACAAGGAACACCGAAAATTGTCACAGATGTGAAGAAGGCACTAATCGATGAGTTCTAGAAACCAAGTTTAGAAGATCAATACATGAAAAAAATGATAGAAATCAAATAGAATCCATGCCAATCAGTTTGGGAAATCGATTAGAAGTTCAAGCTATTGAAAGGTAAGTTTAAATATCCTATAATCATGTAACATAGGAAACTATTCATGAACTCATTATTGCCACATTTTAAATATCCATTGAGGAAACAAAAGTTCTAGACTCAGGCTGAGGCTCTACAAGAAACCTTACAATTGGAAGAGAATCAATATAAACATATAGATCCAGCTGTAGAAGAGTTGAGAGTGGATCTCAATAATATGGCATTTCAGTTGAATTAGAACAAAGAAAAGGAAAATAGGGAGGTTTTCTGGTGTACCTTATGCAGAAAAGAAGGACACCACAAAAATGAATTTCCAACATTTGCGCAATACTTGGGAGAAGGACTACCAAGTCCTTTACCTATAGGAGTATTATGGTATGAAATATGTAATACACATGGACATGATCCCTATCATTGTCCCATGATGCAAAAGTATCAAAAAATGCCTAAGAGTACATTTTGTAATTTCGCAAGTCTGTAGGACATGAGGATAAGGATTGTACAACCATGGAACTTATGAAGGAAAGGACTATTGGGCACGTGATATGGTTACTATAATGATGCTGATTGGATCCTTTTTGACCAAATGTGTATATGTATTTTCCTGTTTTGAAGAGTTTTGAAGAGTTTTTGTGTTAAATCGCCATGATTCATACCAAGTATGCATGATTCATGTTTTATGATGGTTTTGAGTGTAATTCAACATGTTTTAACGATTTTAGGAAACTAATTCGCATTTTGTGTGTCACAAGGCAAAATCGCAGCTAGTTTTTTCATCCGAGACTCCGTCCGGTACTCCATCTGGCACTCTTTCCGACACTCTTGTCCTGCACTAAAACCATGGGCGATTTGGCGGTTATCACATCGACAGCCAGTGATGGGAAAATCAGAGACATGGGTTTTTCTTGTTCTCGTGGCCTCCAACTACATAGCTTCTGACAACTCGATTTGGATTGTTATGCTGGGCGATTATTGGATCGCCTTGTTTCTAGAAGCCACCGACAGTTAGGAAACATTGAATGCGATTTGTTGTTTTTAGAGAAGGTTGACCCTTCCAGTGGTCGACCTCTCAGCTTGTAAATCTATAAATACCACCTAAGTGGTTAGACAGATAGAGTTAGAGAGAAAAAGACATTTAAGCTCCATTTTGCTATTTTCAGACACATTTTGCTAAGACTGTGTAAAACTGCATTTCTTATTTTAATGTTGAATTCATGTTGTTGAGCTCGTTTTCGTCTTTGAAGAGTAGCCACGACTTGTTGGGGGGCCACCAACAGTCTGGGTGAGTATCTAATTAGTTTTCTTGTGAATTGAATAGTGTAGTCATCATTTTATTTATTTCCTGTACATGAGTTTTCATTATGCTTCTTTACTGTATAAATTGTTGTTTATAATTTAATTGTTTTAGTTCAGTTTTGCAGGCTTTGTGGAACTAGGTTGCAAGCTTAGATACTAATGTTGATTAAGGTTGGTTGTCATT
>ML835811.1:0-19734 GCA_009831015.1 Picea engelmannii | reverse complement strand
CTCATCTAATTTCTTGTCATATGCTGAAATGGAAAATATGATTTAATTTATGTTTTATGAGCATTTCCTCTTTTGCAATTTGAATTGTTAAAATAGGATTAGTTTAGTTTAATTTATACAATTTCCTTTTCTAGATCTAGGTTGCAATTTTAATTCGAAGTTGATTATTAAGATTAGTTTTTAGTTATGAATCTAAGTAGTATGAATTTGTTTATATTAGTGTAGAATGCATCTGAATTTAATAGAATAGTGTTTTTATACTGTTGATGACGAGTGCATAAATTGAAGAATCACATGGATATGCAGGATAGTTGATGTTGCTTCTATAATGACTAAGTTCTCATTGGATTGTCTAATTCAAACTTTTCACTTTTGTATCGAAGTCAATATTGAGTTTATCCCTCTTGAGTTATCGTTAATTGTTAAATGCCATCGTGATATCATAAGAAACTGGAGACATAACCATCAACATTATATTTGAGTTTCGTTGCTTTTATAGATTAGAGGATAGTTTCCTTGCTTTTTAGAGAATAGTCTTCTTGCTTTGGTAGATTAAAGAATAGTTTCATTATCGTAGAATAAAGAGTATTTGTTGATTCTTTGAATTTAGTGGATTAAGATTTCCTTTTATAAATTAGAAGTTATTGTGAAATTTAATTTAAGAATAGAGTTCACTTTCTTATTAGTTTTATTAGTTGCTTATTGAGTAATTTTGATTAGTTTACTTGCTGTAGAAGTTATCATGGTTAGTTAGTTGTTTGCTTTCTTTAATAGGGTAGTTGTTTGCTTGTCTATTTTTCTTTAATAGGGTAGTTTCTTGCTTGTCTATTTTTCTTTGATAGGGTAGTTGCTTGTCTATTTACTTGCTTTCATAGGATAGTTGCTTATTGAATTTGAATAGTTTAATTAAAGTAGTTTGTTGTTGTTATTGCTTATTAGGTAGATAATTTTCTTTTGCTTATTGTCATGATAAAGTTAATTTCCTTTAAGTAGGGTTTTCATTTTATTTCTTAGAACTATCCATCGATCCTTTTTTCAAAGGTTACTTAGGGTACATAGTTTAAGTTTCTTAGTAGGGTTTGATCATTAATAGTCTTTACTTAAGTAGATTAGCTCTCAGATAACCCATTTCCTTAGTTAGACTATACTACCTCTAGCCTTTCTTCCTTGTCACATATAGTGCTACAAATCTAAGTTTACTTACCCCGGGTTGACAATTTAATTGAGGGTTTTTAGTGTGTTTTTAGTGAATATAGAATACCCACCATTTTTGGCGATGTTGCCGGGGAGTTGTACCAAGGTAGGAAATAGTTAGGAAATAGATCATTTTTAAACCTTAGCATTAGTTTGGTGGCGGGGGAACTTTAAGACGAGAGGTAAGAACCTATGCATCTGCTATAGAAGGTTCCCCCAAACCCAATGGTAGTTTTTTTTTGTTTACTTTCATGAATATACCTAGAGACCCAAAAGGTAGATACGTTAAATCTAAATCAGATCTTTCAACCAAGGTTCCTTTCGACCTTTTTGGGGGAAGGAACATTCCACTCATAAATTTCACAGACTGATACCAAAAAATAGGAGCTAGCTCAACCCAAAGAGCTAAAGTAGTATCTGAAGAGACTAATATAGAGAGCACTATAGAAAAAAAAATTGAAGCATCAGTAATATTGGGACATGAGGCAAGAGCACTCGAGTTTTCCACAGAACCAAACAATACAACCTTTGTTTTATTACCACCATCAAGAGATCCTAACTTTGCGGACATCATATACCTTGAACAAGTGAATACCTTTTTTGGTAGTTCAACCAACATACTTGTCTCTCAAATTGACACATAAACTTTGGCACCAATAACCTCAACCGGCTCGAGTAGAGTCCCATACACCCAAAAAATAGGAAGACCTTCCCATCAGAGGGGTACCTTGTTCTCTTCAAAGATAAAACCACTTAAGTACTCTCTTTTTGGAAACCAAACCAATATGGATGATCGGGAGGATCACGACAATGTAAGAAACGGGGAGGAAGAAGAAGCTGGAAACTAAACTGAAACTACCTTTGAGTTTCCAATTTTGGACACCAGCCCAAATGCCAATATGAAAAATATTCCTCTCTCAACACTGCCTACTTTTTATGGTAAAATAAGTGAAGATCCAGACACCTTCCTATTTGAGTTTGAAATCTTGTGTATGAGCTACAACTACTTACAAGATGCCCATAAACTAAAACTCTTTCCTTCCACCCTCAAGGACTCTGCTCTAACATGGTTCATGGGGTTGAGAGAATCCAGTATTAGGTCTTGGGAAGTCATGAAACATGTCTTTCTTAAAAAGTACCAAGATTACTGCAAGACCAAAGAATCTCGTAACGATATTTTCAAAATCCAACAATTAGAAGACGAGAATATCGAGGAATATATGGAACGGTTTACATACATGTCCTAGAAGTCAAAATACCATGAACTCCCAAAGGATGCAGTTAGGGCTCTTTTCCTTAATGGAATTTTAGAAGAATACCTAGAGATGCTTAACTTGATGGCATCAAGTGACATCTCTCATAAACCATTTTCTGAAATATGTGAAATGTGTAAGAATTACTCAAGGAGTAGAGCTAAAACATGAAAGAATGTTTGGGACCCTTATAATAGAAAATTAAAACCAGTTAGTTCAGGTGGTATTACAAGAGCAGAGATAGGGAAACTTTTAGAGAAATTCAAGACATATATCTTAAGCACAATACGTTCCCAATTGGACACCCTAAAAATAAAAAATAAGCAGGAGGAGGAAAATGCAACAATGAACATATATTGCCCAAGATGTAGAAGGAAGCATTCCTCAAGGGAATGTCCATTAGATAACATTTCAGTTTGTGGCTTCTGCATGGAGGACCACTCAAATGAAAAATGTCCATCATTGCCCAGTTTATTAGCCATCTATATGAGTGGGGATCATGGGGAGTCCTCTTATGCACCTAGGAGGCCATGGCAGCATAGGAACCAACCCACATACCCATATCTACAATCTCAAGTTCCACCCTATTATCAACAACAACAACAGTGGAACTCACCAAGTTGGAAAAACTAGTCTACACAGTACCAACATCCTTGGCTCCAAGGATGAAGAGGAGGGCATAACCAAGGAAACCCTCAAGCTCCACCTGTCCCTATGTCCAACCATCCTTATCCTCAGTTTCCACCAAACACTCTGCAACTTCTGCCAGGTTTTGTTCCACCACCTTTACCTCCTATTCCACAACAACAACCGCTACAATATCAGAATGCAATCTCCCTAAGACTGACATTATTACTGACACAACTAGTGTAAATGTGTTGAACCTGCACAAAATAGATCTATCTAGAAAATACTACACACATTTGCAGAGAGAAATTGAGAAAGAAGAAGCAGTATAGAAAAAATGGAAGAATTCTCATTAATCGTATTCCACACTCAAAGAGTGAATAATTTACAATAAATATTGGATACATGAGTAACTAATGATCCATAGTGGTGGTCTAGATTGATCTCGACACACACTAACAGTTACAAGAGTAAACTGCCACCTAGTCTAGTCTCTCAGGCAGTTACAGGAGTGAACTACCACCTAGCTGAGTTAAATAGTCAACTAGTCTTCAGTTAACTGACTGGCCAAAGAGTAGTGAGTTGGTGATGATATCAATGTTGCATGGTGATAGAACCAATGCAACATCTAAACTCAACTCAACTAGTCAAATTGAAGTGTCAATTGAAAGAGAATATTCTCTAGGTGGAATATTCTCCCCTAAAATATAGGAGACTGGATAATGACTAATTATGACAAATAAACAAGGAGTAACCTTATGAAAAATAAATCCTAGGTGTGTGTGAAGTAACTCCAACAGCCCCCCTAAACATCACTAAGGTGAAAATAAAGAATGGGTCCCGATTACGAGGCCATGTTAGGTACCCCAAATACAAAAGATACACTGAACTAAATGAGGAAAGAGGGAAAACCTCATGGGAACAAAACCCCCCCTCAAATTACAATGCATAAAATAAAAATTGATAAGGAACAAAAGGCAGTTGTTAAGCAACCATGTCCTTCACTCCAAGAAGACCTCGCAACTGTGCAAGTTTGTGCTCTTTGAAGATTTTGTTGAAGATGTAGATGTCTGCATGGATCTGATGAAGTATATGCATCATTGATATTTCCACACATATCCACTTTATCCTCTTGTAATGAATAATATCCAAATAATTTTTGGATAAAACTTTGAAAACTGTGCAGTCGTTTCCGGAAAAATGTTGAAATTTTGTTAATTTTGAAACGATCATAACTTCACTTTCCAGAATCTGTTTCAGACGATTGTCTTTTGAAATTGGATATTTTCCTGAGAGGAATTCAAATATCCAATTTTTTTTCTGCAAATGTTTCTCAGAAAATATCTTAATGGCGTCTGATGTGCGCAACTCTTTTTTTGTCTTCTGACATGCATGCATGGTGCATGCAAAAGTGTTTGCATGTGACTCCTGAGATGCATGCCATATATATTCCACATGAATTTCATAAAACAAATATGAAATGGAGTAGACATCATCTTCAATTAATGGAATACAAATTTCTTCAAATACTTTTGTAGAAGACTCTTCATAATAAGAGACTTGATCTTTTGATGGCTTCTCTTCTAGCTCTATCTGTTCGACCTCCTGCATTAAATATTCACAATATTATTTATTCTCAAATAGAACCTCCAATCTGGTCCATAATTCATTTGGAGTTAATCCTTGTGATTCTTCATATACTTGATGGAAAAATTCAGGAGAAATAGACATGACGATACTTCCTATGGCCATATCTTATCTATTGAGAAAGTCATTTTTGTCATCGATAGAATCAGGATCTACTTCAATTTCCATAGTAATTTGGTACAAGCCTCTGTATCTAAGATAAAACAGAATTTTTGGCTTCCATTCCAAATAGTTATGAGGCGTGATAAGTATTTCCGACGAATAATCCATCTTTTTGATGTCTTCAATATTTTGTACTTGCAAAAAATTAATTTGGTGTAGCTTTTTCTTAGCATTTCATTGGCTCTGATACCATGTAAATGTGTTGAACCCACACAGAATAGATCTAGCTAGAAAATACTACACACATTTGCAGAGAGAAATTGAGAAAGAAGAAGCAATATAGAAAGAATGGAAGAATTCTCATTAACCGTATTCCACACTCAAAGAGTGAATAATTTACAACAGATATAGGATGCATGAGTAACTAATGAGCCATAGTGGAGGTCTAGATTGATCTAGACACACACCAACAATTACAAGAGTAAACTGCCACCTAGTCTAGTCTCTCAGGTAGTTACTAGAGTGAACTGCCACCTAGCTGAGTTAACTAGCCAACTAGTCTTCAGTTAACCAACTAGAAAAAGAGTAGTGAGTTGGTGATGATCCCAATGTTTCATGGTGACAGAACCAATGCAACATCTAAACTCAACTCAACTAGTCAAACTAAAGTGTCAACTGAAAGAGAATATTCTCCAGGTGGAATATTCTCCCCTAAAATATAGGAGATTGGATAATGACTAATTATGACTAATAAACAAGGAATAACCTTAGGAAAAATAAATCCTAGGTGTGTGTGAAGTAAATCCAACAACCAGTGCCGAATCCTAGTAATAATCCCACTCAACCTCTTCACAATGTTGAGATGCAAGCCTTCCCAACATATGTTATTACTCCTGTTCCACTGTAGGAGATTCAACTAAGGTCAGGAAAAGTTTTGGACAGGTAGAGACGTTCAATAGTCATCCAAGAAGAAGAAGATGAGGAAACCCCCAAACAACCTACAGATGACACTAGGTGGGAAGATGTTGTTATTCCTAAGGAACAAGAACCCAAGCTTCCCCAAAATGAACCTTCACAAATTACGAAGGCCCCTCCTTATCCAGACAGATTAATAATTGAGAAACCTACCACCCGACCGAAATTTGACATCTTGAATGAATTGAAGAATATTTGTGTCAATATTGCCTTGCTTCAATCCATTAAGGATATTCCAATCTATAGTAAGGTAGTCAAATAATTGTGTATTAAGAAGCCAGGTAGGAAGCAGAAGGATCCTCCAACAATACATTTGATAGGAGAAATTTCTGAGTACATATCAGAGCAACCTAAGCTAGCAAAATATGGAAACCCAAGAAACCTCGTAGTGACCATAACCATTAATGAGGTCTCCATTGGAAACACTCTCATAGACCTGGGGGTAGCCATTAATGCTATGACCGCTACTACCTTGGATAAATTACAGTTAAAACCTCTTCTTATACCTACCCCAACCACTTTGAAATTAGCAGATAAGACTAGGGTTATACCTGAAGGAATTCTGGATGATATCATAGTTACTTTAGCCTCATGGGAGTACCCAGTAGACTTCCTTTTCATGCACTCGAAGGATCCTAACAAAGGCCATCCCATTATTTTGGAAATACCTTGGTTAGCCACAACCAATGCTTTTATTGGTTGTAGAGAGGGAGAAATGACCATCGCAAATGGACTCTCTATCCAGAAACTCACCATATACCCTCCAACCCAACCTATCATGGATAGTATATGGTGTCTTGAATGTCGATACGAGAATGAGGACTGGGAAGAACCCATATTTCCAAGTGACCATGCTTGGGCACTTCAGGAGCACACAACGAAAAATGTGCTAAACCAATTCATTTATGCTACCACGCGTGTTGATTTTCCACAATCTTTTCCCCAATTTGAGTACATGTTTGTGGAATAATTTCAGGAACAATTGCACCCATCCATTTTTTCTTCGATATCTTCTATCTTTGAGATAGATTAGTCTGCCATATCTTATACTATGCCCTATGAGATTAATCCAGGGAAATGTTTACATATAAACTCTAAGCTAGATGAAGACCAACAAAAATAGTTTGTAAGTATCCTTAAAGAAAAATCAGGAGCATTCACCTGGGAATACACTGACATGAAGGGTATACACCCTGACACATGCATCCATCACATATATACCCAGGGGGAAGTAACACCTGTTAGGAAACCCCAGAGAAGGATGAACCCAACATTCAGAGATATAGTAAAAGAGGATATCCAAAAGAGATTAAACGTCGGATTTATTTATCCCATCTCCGACAGTAAGTAGGTTTCCCCACTTTTAGTGGTTCCAAAGAAAGTGATCGGGAAATGGAGAATTTGTGTTGATTTCTGGGAGCTCAATAAATCCACTCTAAAGGATTACTTTCCTCTTCCTTTCATCAACCAAGTTTTGGATACCCTGTCTGGAAAGAAGTATTTCTACTTTTTAGATGGGTACAAAGGGTACAATCAAATTCTCATAGCACCTGAGGATCATGACAAGACAACCTTTACTTGTCGTTGGGGCACCTATGCCTATAGGGTATTACCATTTGGATTGTGTAATGCTCCTGCCACATTTCAATGAGCAATACTAGGGATATTTGTTGATCTTATTCATGATTGGCTGGAGGTATACATGGATGACTTCACCGTTTATGGAAACACTTACCAAGAAGCCTTAGATAACTTAGAAAAAGTCCTTATTATATGCCAAGAAATGAACCTATCTCTAAGTCATGAAAAATGTAAATTGTTGTTGACTGAAGGAGTGGTTCTAGGACATCATGTTTCATCTGAAGGGATAAAAGTCAATCTTGCAAAGATTGAGGTCATTGTCAAACTTCCACCCCCCAAGACTCAAAAAAAGGTGAGAATATTTCTTGGACATGCCGGATACTACCGACGGTTTATTGAAAATTTTACAAAGATTGCTACACCTATGTTTGGATTGTTAATAAAAGATGTTGATTTTGCTTGGACCGAGCAGTGTCAATTTGCCTTTGAAACCCTGAAATCTAAGTTTATTTGTGGCACCAATTCTTAGAGGGCCCAAATGTACTCTCCCATTCCACATATCCACTGATGCCTCCGACACCGAAATAGGAGGATTATTAGGGCAGAAAGAAGACTAGCAGTCCTATGCCATTTATTTTGTGAGCAAGAACTTGTCCCCTACCGAGTTAAAATACATAGTTACCAAGAAGGAATTATTGGCAGTTGTTCATGATATTAACAAGTTTCACCACTAAATTATAGGTTACGAAGTATTTGTACATATAAATCATCCCGCCATTAGATTTCTCATGAATAAACCCATAACTAATGGTCGAGTGACTAGTTGGCTCCTGCTATTGCAAGATTTTAACTTCATCGTTATTGACCGACTTGGAAAGTCGAATTTGGTAGATGATTTCATTTCACGAATAAAAAATGAGGATGATGATATTCATGTATATGATAGTTTCCTAGACGAGCACCTTTTTTCCCTCTCTGTAAATACCCCATGGTTTGCGAATATGGAAAACTATCTAGCTACTAGGAAGTTACCATCTCATTTGTCACCTCATGAAAAGCGTAAAATTATTACACAAAGTGATAATTACTCTTGGGTTGGCCATGACCTTTTTCACACAGGTTCTGATTTGATTATTTGTAGATGTGTCCGAGAAGATGAGGTACCATAAATACTACGAAGTTGTCATGATGGACCATGTGGTGGCCATTTTACTGACAAACATACATCATATAAGGTGTTACATTTAGGTTACTATTGGCCTAACATTTTCAAAGATATTGCCAAGTATGTGAGGAGTTGTGATAGTTGCCAAAGGATAGGAAGACCTACGTCAGTTGACGAAATGCCCTTGCGTGCCCAAGTTATGATAGAACCTTTCGAAAAATGGGCCCTTGACTTTGTAGGACCAATTTCACCCATGTCCCATAAGAAGAACTATATTTTGGTTTGTACAGATTATGTCACCAAGTGGGTAGAGGCAAGAGCCCTATTTAGGGCTACAGAAAAATCCATTGTCGAATTTATCTATGAAGACATATTTACCTACTTCGGTGTCCCTTGTGAAATTGTTACAGACCAAGGCACTCAATTCACTTTCAAGTTGATGAGAGAGCTAATAGAGAAATATGGGATTAAACACTGTAAATATTTTCCATACCACCCACAAGATAATGGTCAGGTAGAATCTACAAACAAAGTTATGGATACTATATTAACCAAGACCATTCAATTACATCACCAGGATTGGGATGATAGGCTTCCAGATGCTTTGTGGGCTTACCAGACCACCTGGAGAAACACCATTGGGCATACCCCTTATGATCTAGTGTACAGGAAACACGTACTTCTACCAATAGAATTCCAAGTAAGGACCTTCCGTATTGCCTCAGAATTGGGATTAAACTTAGATGAGGCTTAGAAACAACAAGCCCTACAATTGAATGAGTTGGATGAGATCAGGCAAGATGCCATCCAACGAACAATGTTAGTCCAAAACTAGAGGATCAAGTGGCATGAAAATTTTATTAAGAAGAAACACTTCCAACTTGGTGATTGGGCTTTGTTGTTTGATTCCCGATTTAAAACCTTCAAAGGCAAACTCACCACCCAGTGGTTGGGTCCTTATGAGGTAGTCATTGTATATGACAATGGAGCTGTGAAAATCAAAACAATTAACGATGGACAAGTCTCCTTTGTAGTAAATGGAAACCAAATCAAATTTTATCATAAGCCCATTTCCAAGGAAGACTTTCTACATGTCATGTCAACTAATAAGGAATTGGACTTAGTAGATGGGGAAGTCCCTCCTTGTTCTTGAATGTTTTCTGAATTTTCTATTGTACATATGTAAATTATTTTGAATTTTGTTGATAAGAAATTCTAGAGATTTCTATAGGTATTATCTCACCAGGAGTAGACAGTTTCAAGGAAATATAAAAGAAGGATTTTTATTCGAAACATTGCTATACTTGAACCTTGTTGTCTACTAAGCATCAAATGAATAATGACTTGCTGTAATTAGCCATATTTTTGCAAAGATTTTCATCTTCTCTTTTTTTCTTCTTAAGGCATTTTAAAAAGCAGTTGATCTTGAAAATCTTCACCACTATATAAGGAAGTGATACCGTAACCATCAAGTTTAGAGGTCTCTCGTACAGTTTTCCCAAGAAACATGAGTAAGTGAGTAAAGTATCTTTATTAAAGAGTAACAAGGAGGTCTGATTAACGGTTAGTCATGGAAACATCACAATAACTTACAAAAGAAGAAATTGAGTTGAGCCTAGAGATACCTTTCTGTTCTTTATGAATGGTACCATCCACTACACACTAAATAGCTTGATTATATCATATCTTTAGATAGGCCACATCTACTTAAGTACCCCTTACATCAGGACAATCACTAAGGAATATAACGGAAAGTCATCCTCTAACATAAATACCATTCCAATTGAAAAGAAAAAAGAGAAAGAAAAAGTTTTTTTCAGAGTTGTCCCCCCATCTTCTTGCATAAAGCAATCTGGTACTAAAATCTTAAAAGATAGAGGGCCAATATCTGAGGGTGTAAGAGGCTAACCTGTTGGGATACTGAACAGGTCTGCTGGAAGTGGGTACCGGCCTGTGTTATGACTAGGTAAACCCGTTATAGTATTGAATAGGCTTGCTGGCAGTGGGGCATTTTACCTAGCGAGGATGGTAATTTGAAAAAAAAATAATAATAAATTTAAACTTGTCCTAATGTATGACATTACTTGTAGACAAAGCTGACATGAAATATGTATGGTTAATCTAAGGTTAATGAACTCCAAAAACTTTCCATTGGGAACTAACTCTGAGACCATCTTGAAACTCTATTGCCTACCTCTTCTTATCTATATATAAGATCTTTTATCCTATGGGTGGGGACATCTTTTAACCGTCTCATCAGACCAATCTGTGAAATTTATCTCTACACTTAACAAGTTGTAAATCTTCGGCTATTGGGAGAACTAACTGGTTTCCAATATTTTTTATTGTGAGGTGTCACAATAATTAGGTGTGGGGGATGGGTTCATGAGTTGACAAATGATAAAATTGCATAGAGAAGTAAACCTTTGTAAAAATTTTGTGTATTATGATACAGTTTATTACATCAACAGTCATTTTATTTATTCGAAATGCTAATTTCCTGTGTGTTATAAATTGTTGTACATATCCTTAACGAATCACTTTATTGGTTTATTTTTGTTACATGATATTCATTGTAAGAATTGAAATTGCATGCCTTATGCAAGTGGATTCAGTCAGCATGGTGGAAAAATCAATAATAATGGAACACTCTGCCTCTACTCCTAATCATTGTGACTGTCAAAACCATTCCAAAATTGCAGGCTATCCATTACAGGAGGTAAAAATGCATTTAGCAAAAAGGTACATATGGAGTGCCGTATGAAGTGCCATATGAGGTGTCATATGAAGTGTTGTATGAGGTGCCGAACGAAGCACCATATGAAAATATACACCAGTAACTGTTCACAATTTTAGGTAACCAGGAATTAATGGCATTTAATTGAATTTGTTCATGGAAATCAAGGTCAAATGATGCAAACCTTAGACATTTTTATGATCAAATGTCCAAGTCAAAAGACTTGGACATTGATCTAACTTTGTATCATTATGATTTCCCTCGAAAACATGCTTTCAAATTTGAAATCGCTCACACATGGAAACTCGTCCGCGCATGTGTGCAACCAATTCCACCCTAGGCACACTCAAAAATAGAATTGGGTTATCCCATTATTCCAATTCACCTCTTCTCATTCCAATTCACCTCTTCTCATTTGTGTTCACACCTGTTTTTAAACACGCTTAGTATCTGTTTATTTCATTTCTCTATTCAATTACGCTCGACCTCTGCACAATCGTGCCTTTCCTTAGCCCGATCACACCCTTTCTCTGTGAATTTCTCCTTCTGACCATTCCTTCACATCATCATGATTCCCAAAAGGTATGAGCCCTCTTCCTACACAATCCTTTTCCCCATCCTTGATTTTTCACAGTGCAGGGAAGTATTTTTGCGCGTAGGTCAGGGGCCATTTTTATCCCACTTGTAGGGCCACGATAATGGTATATCAATGCAAGTTTCCCTCATTTTTTATGGGAAGACAATGTGCGTGGGGTCTCTCACCTTTGGGGTCTCATAGGAATCCATAACCACAACCACGAAGCTTCCAAGAGTGGGAGATAGATGGTTTAAAAACCACCAGCTGTTGCGATCAAGATATAACAGGGTTTTTAAAACAGAATTCTAGAACATCTATGGAGCTAAAGGATACTCCAAGGAGTGGATAAAAGAGGAGTTGATCAATCCTATCATAGTCATCACCAGGTTGATCACATGTGAAGGTAGATATTTCACTTTTAAAGCTTTTGATTTTCGATTGTTAGCCCACTTTCAATTCAATAAACCATTGAATTTTCCCTTCTACTTTTTAAAGATCTTGGAGAAGATGTCCTCTCAAGTGAGGAAGAATTTAACCAACCCGCACAACAACCTCTTTCACCATGGCCTTATCAAACTCCTTGTTTTAGCTGAATTAGAAAAATAGGGGCAAAGTTGGGATGCATTCATTTATCAATTTGCAAACCCTCACTTGACAATCAAGACCAGAAAAAGACATTGGATCTAAGGACCATTTCTCCATCCAAACCCCACTCTCCAAGGAATCCAAACCCTCCTTCACAAGCCATTTCTTTACCGGAACAAAAATCCAAGAAGCTTGTTGAAACCCCTATAGCCTCATCGAGCAAAAAGACCAAGAAGCCTATTGGTAATCTCCATATGCCTTCAATATCTATTGATCCTACACCTAAGAAGCTACAATAAGTAATTCAACACGACATTCCTATAGTTCCCACAAATAGGAGAGGAGATAATCGATTCAATAGAGGATCCTTTCAAAAAAGTACCCGGAGCACAAGAGGAAAACCTTATGCAAAACCCTTGACTACTTCAGACCCTATCCAAGTGTCCTTCGATCTTGAGATTCCTCACAAAATACTTAGGGAAGTGTTCGTAGATGAATTGAAGCTACAAAGAAAGAAAAAATCTGAACCTACTTCTCCTCATCAACCCCCTATTACTCCTACCTCACCGATGCCTACCCCAGATCTTAAGACTGAAAGACTTTCTACATATTTCAAAGGATCTAAGCCTTCCTCTGAGATATCTGATCCTACTCATCCATTGAGAAACTACAACAATAGAATTTTCAGTTGCTGCAACAATTGGAAGATAGGAAGACTATGGACACACATATTCACCATGATAATGCAATTCTCCAAGAAAAGGTGAATTCCCTTCAAAGGTTGGTTGATGAGATGACCAAAGACAACTGCAACCTTAGGGCACAATTGAAGCAACACAAGAGGCATAAGAAAAAATCTTCATAGCAAGAAGGAGAAGATTCTAAAGATGATCGTCCTCAGTAATATTAGCCATGAGGGGCAATTTATTTTTGTTTGTAGTGGGACCTGCAAAATCTTAGGTGTGGGGGTAATGTTGGGCCCACAATATGGTTAATATAATGATGTTGATTGGATCCTTTTTGACCAAATGTGTATATGTATTTTCCTGTTTTGAAGAGTTTTGAAGATTTTTTGTGTTAAAACGCCATGATTCATACCAGGTATGCATGATTCATGTTTTATGATGGTTTTGAGTGTAATTCAGCGTGTTTTAATGATTTCAAAAAACTAATTCACGTTATGTGTGTCATAGGGAAAAATTGCAACTTGGTTTTGCATCCGGCACTCCGTCCGGTACTCCATCCGACACTCAGTCCAGTACTCTATCCGACACTCCTTCCGGCACTTCGTCCTGCACTAAAACCATGGGCGATTTGGTGGTTATCATATCGACGAACAACGATGGGAAAATTAGAGACATGGGTTTTTCTTGTGCTCGTGGCCTCCCGCTACTGAGCTTCTGACAACTCGATTTGGGTTTTTATGCTAGGCGATTATTGGCTCGCCTTGTTTCTAGAAGCAACAACAATTAGGATGCATTGAATGCGATTTTATATTTTTAGAGAAGGTCGACCTTTCAAGTGGTCGACCTCTCAACTTGTAAATCTATAAATACCACCTCAGTGGTCATATAGATAGAGTTAGAGAGAAAAAGACAGTTCAACTCTATTTTTCTATTTTCAGACACATTTTTCTAAGACTGTGTAAAACTGCATTTCTTATTTTAATGTTGAATTCGTGTTGTTGAGCTCGTGGTTCATCTTTGAAGAGTAGCCACAACTTGTTGGGGGGCCCACCAATAGTATAGGTGAATATCTAATTAGTTTTCTTGTGAATTGAATAGTGTAGTCGTCATTTTATTTATTTCCTATACATGAGTTTTCATTATGCTTCTTTACTGTATAAATTGTTGTTTATAATTTAATTGTTTTAGTTCATTTTTGCAGGTTATTGTGGAGGCTATAGTGTTAATATGAAATGAATTTTTAATTAGTAGGAACTATCTTGCAATCTTAGATAATAACCCCTTTGTGTTTTTAGATGATAGTTAGATTTTCTATATGCTGAAATAGAATTTAAAACATAGTTAAAACATGGTATTTAGTTCATGATTTCTTTGGCAAGGTTTCAGTGGATGGATAGTTAGTTTTAGTTTTCATTTTTAGTTTGCTTATTTAATTGTTGTTTATTTTTTCTTATCTATTTGTTAGTTGTTTTGCTCATCTAATTTCTTGTCATATGCTGAAATGGAAAATAGGATTTAATTTATGTTTTATGAGCATTTCCTCTTTTGCAATTTGAATTGTTAAAATAGGATTAGTTTAGTTTACTTTATGCAATTTCCTTTTCTAGATCTAGGTTGCAATTTTAATTCGAAGTTGATTATTAAGTTTAGTTTTCATTTATGAATCTAAGTAGTATAAATTTTATTATATTAGTGTAGAATGTATCTGAATTTAATAGAATAGTGTTTTTATAATGTTGATGACTAGTGCATAAATTGAAGAATCATATGGATATGCAGGATAGTTGATGTTGCTTCTATAATGGCTAAGTTCTCATTGGATTGTCTAATTCACACTTTTCACTTTGCTATCAAAGTCAATATTGATTTTATCCCTCTTGAGTTATCGTTAATAGTTAAATGCCATCGTGATATCATAAGACACCAGAGACATAACCATCAACATTATATTTGAGTTTCCTTGCTTTTATAGATTAGAGGATAGTTTCCTTGTTTTTTAGAGAATAGTCTTCTTGCTTTGGTAGATTAAAGAATAGTTTCCTTATCGTAGAATAAAGAGTATTTGTTGATTCTTTGAATTTAGTATATTAAGATTTCCTTTTATAAATTAGAATTTATTGTGAAATTTAGTTTAAGAATAGAGTTCACTTGCTTATTAGTTTTATTAGTTGCTTATTGAGTAATTTTGATTAGTTTACTTGTTGTAGAAGTTATCATAGGTTAGTTAGTTGTTTGCTTGCTTGTTTACTTGCTTTAATAGGGTAGTTGCTTGCTTGTCTATTTTTCTATAATAGGGTAGTTGATTGCTTGTCTATTTTTCTTTGATAGGGTAGTTGCTTGTCTACTTACTTGCTTTCATAGGATAGTTTCTTATTGAATTTGAATAAGTTAATTAAAGTAGTTTGTTGTTGTTATTTCTTATTAGGTAGATAGTTTGGTTTTGCTTATTGTCATGATTAAGTTAATTTTCTTTAAGTAGGGTTTTCATTTTCTTTCTTAGAACTATCCATTGATCCTTTGTTCAAAGGTTACTTAGGGTACATAGTTTAAGTTTCTTAGTAGGGTTTGATCATTAATAGTCTTTGCTTAAGTAGATTAGCTCTCAGATGGCCCATTTCCTTAGTTACACTATACTACCTCTATCCTTTCTTCTTTGGCACATATAGTGCTACAAATATAAGTTTACTTACCCCGGGTTGACAATTTAATTGAGGGTTTTTACTGTGTTTTTAGTGCATATAGAATACCCACCAAGGACCTCAGATGCTTATAGGATGTAGGCATAACTAATGACAGGTCCACCTGTGTAGTAGTATAATAATGTGCAGTAGTTTGTAGTGCCACCTCAATATAATCAAGTACCATAGTATAATACACCGCACATAGAAAATCAAGGCAACAAAGGAGGATTCAGAAAAGGAGGATGTGGAAGAGGAGGATTCGGAAGAGGCAGATGACTAGTAACCTGCCACAATTTTCATCAACCTAGAAATTATGAAATGGATTGTCCACTACCACCAACAACATGCATGTATTGTCGCGCAAGAGATCATTTTACAAAAGACTATCCTATACTTCTGACAAAAATTCAGGATAAAATGAATCATAATAACAAGAATGTTCAATGGATTTCCACAGAAACTAGAGATGATGGGAAGGAAATTAATATAGTTACTCTAGGTGGAACCAAAATAGGAGCAGATTCAGGAAATCAAAATCAAAACCAACACCAGTGGGTCAGAAAGAATACAACGCCTCAACAACATTTTGATGCGTGCAAGGAAAAAGAGACATTCAAGTAGGCTAGACAAGAAATATTGTAGGAGAATATTGATTCTAATTCAAATGCACAACCAGGATATGATGGGCCTGTATATGATACGCCTCATCCATTTGATCATACCAGTAGAGATCATTCAAAAAAAAAGGTAAGTAATTTAAGAAAAACTTTGGTGTCTTTCTTGGAGTTATTGAATGATCAAACATCTATACAAGTATTACAAAGTTTGATAGAAAAATGAAATTTTGGAGAAGAGATACAACTAGAACAAAAGACAGTAAATCATTTCCATAGGAAGACAAGAAAAAATAGAGAGTTCAAAATGAATGCAAATATTGGAGACTTTAACATGGGTGACATCATATTAGATTTTGGATCTGAGGTAAATGTTCTTCCTAAGAAAACATGGGAATGGATGGGAGAACCTACACTGGGATCATATTCACCCATTTAGTTGAAACTAGCAAACCAACATAGAGTAATACCAATAGGACGATTGAAAGGCATACCAATGGATTTAGATGGTGTATGCACTATGGAAGACTTTGAGGTAATTGATGCAGTTGATAATACTACACCTTATCCAACTTTGTTGGGACTGGATTGAGAATTTGACAATCAAGCTATCATTAACTTGAAGACCCGAAAAATGATCTTTGAGTTAGGAGAATATAGAGTCATAACACTATTAGATCCTTCATAAGGTGGAAGATATGTTGAAATTGTGACACAAAAATTCATCATAGAGGAGATAAATCATTTTTATAAAACAACCACACACGAGGAAGATTATATTAATCCAACAACTGATGGAATGCTTAGTTGGAGAAGCATCAGTTCTTGTGCTTCAAATTATATAGGACTCAAGAATTGGAAACAACGCTTACATGAGATATCTACCAGAAGATATGCAAGAATGACACACACACTAAGATGGGTTGACATAGAGGTAAGAGAACCTCCAAGTTTTTATGGTCTAAATTATTTGGAAGAATTTTTAACAAAGTTTGACTTAGAAGTCTTAGAAATTCAAATATTACTAGTTTTAGATATTTCATTGAAAGAAACAACTGCACGTTGGTGGGGTAGTCACAAATAAAATATCCATGATTGGAATCAATGAAAAATATTACTATGCATCAGATTTGGCGCAGCACAAGAGAATCAACATATGGAGAAATATGATGGAAGAGGACATCCCAAAGAACATATAGACAGGTGCATAACCGAATGGAGACTAGTACCACCAGAGAAATGGCCACATCACTTCATCCATACATTGGAAGGAATAATAAGAAATTGGTATACAAAACTAGAACTGCATAGAGGAACAAAAAATTGGAAAGATTTGCAGTAGAATTTTGTAATCATGTTTTCATTTGAACATGAGAATCCAGTGATGGATGCAACACTGAATTTGATAAAAGAAAATATGTTTGAATAATATGAAGTTGAAATTGTAACAACTTATCATAATCTGAATCGAAAAATAGTCAAACAATTGGTACATTATTACCACATTGCAGAAGATGACCCAGCAGAAGAAAACCCACGTGATATTCCAATAAAAGAAGTTGAAGGGGAAAGAGAAGTAGACAGTCCATAGTTACAACCAGAAAATTTTTCTACACCACTGAAGATAAAGAAGGTCAATATTGGAACAGAAGAGAATCCAAAGATTGCAAGTATTGGTGACTATTGGGACAACCAGACAGTGGAAAGAATAACGATATTACTGCGCGGCTATTGTGATCTATTTCAAACAATGTTTCCAGAAATGAAAGGGGTATCAAGAGAACTTGGGGAAATGAAAATCCCTCTAAGCCATATTCCATACCAATAAGACAGAGACCCTATAGGCTGAATCCAGTATATAAAAAGAAAGTGAAGGTAGATATTGATAAAATGTTGGAGGTTGGTATAATAGAACTTGTTGAATAATTTGAGTGGATTAGCCCTATGGTAGTTCAGGAGAATAAACAAGGGGTAATAAGGATCTTTGTATACTTGAGGAAGTTGAATGATTCATGTCTGCATGATTCCTTCCCTACATTTACAGATGAGTTATTGGAAAATGTAGGAGGACATGAAGCATACTCATTTACTGATGGATTTTCACGCTATCACCAAATCAGAATAGCACCAGAGGGTCATCTTAAGACTAAATTTGCTACATAATGTGGGTCATTTCAATACAAAGTGATTCCCTTTGGATTGAAGAATTCCCCTACTATTTTTTCAAGAGTAGTGGTAGCTGTATTTAAAGATTTTATACATAAATTTTTGGAGGTTTATCTGGATGATTGGACGATATTTATCCTATTGAAATATCATGTTGAAGTTTTAATATTAATGTTAGATAGGTGTAGGCAATGTCAAATCTCTCTAAACATTAAGAAATGCATATCCAGTACACCATTTCAAATATTTCTAGGGCATGTGGTGTGCAAATAAGGTCTGCTAGTTGATCCTACAAAGATTGACATCAATGTTAATTTACCACCACATAAGTCAGTTCTCCAATTAAGAGCTACACTAGGTTGTACAGGCTACTATAGAAAGTTCATAAAGAGCTATGTATAGATTACTGCGCTCATGGAGAAACGGTTAAAGAAGGATATCAAGTTTCAGTGGAATGATGAGTGCCAATAAAGTTTGGACATCTTAAAAGAGAAAATGGTGATAGAACTGATTCTGGTGTTTCCAGATTGGTTAAAAGAGTTCCATGTTCATGTGGATACATCTTCAATAAAACTTGTAGCAGTACCACCATAACTAGGAGAAGGTGACATAGATCACCCAATAACATTTGCAAGTAGGAAATTGTTAGAGTCATAACATAATTATAATACAACAGAGAGAGAAGGTTTGGATATGGTGTATGCATTGCAAAAGTTTAGACATTATTTATCAGGCCAACATTTTAAGATGTTCACATATCACTCTTCTCTTAAATACCTGTTCAACAAGCCAATGTTGGGGGGAAGAATATGTAGATGGTTTTTGTTATTTCAATAGTCTGATTTTGAAGTGGTTGTGAAACCTGGAAGATTGAATGCAATGATAGATAATTTGTCCAGGATAACTAATGGAGAGGAACCAAGTAGTTTGGAGGAAAATTTTCCTGATGCACAACTATTTTCAGTGTATATTGCTAATGAATAGTTTTTTGATATCATTGAGTTTTTTAGTATAGGATTTTCCCCAAAGGAATACACCACTCCGCGAAAGAATAATTTTATGGTTAGATCTGCATATTACCAACTTATTGCAAGGCACTTGTATAAACTAGGAGAAGATAATATTCTAAGGATATGTGTCATGG
>ML835810.1:43826-56835 GCA_009831015.1 Picea engelmannii | reverse complement strand
GGAAAAAATGAAAAACATGAACAGAGTTTACAACCTCAATAAAATAAAACACAGAGTGAGAAATTCAAATCGAAATAAAACACTTTCAAGCTCATGTCTATTACAATTTCGACTGTGGTATTTAAACGCAGAAAATTGCCCCTTCAATCTCTTAAGAGATTTTAAAGTGATGGTGTTTTGTGGCCTGCAAAAGTTAAGGCTTCACCGTTTAAATTATGTAAAATAAAAATGTTTTCGGTGGTTTAGTCCTCTAGTCTTGAAAGGTCAAGACAACCATCGATTCACTGTTTGCACAAGCGGTGAAATGATTAGATATTTACATACTCCCTCTTAATCATTTCAGAACAAAAAACAAACTAAAACTGTGTAAAACAAAATTGTTGTAGACAATGCATTACAGCTTGCAAACCGAATATTACTTCTATGAATTTTAAACAGTTCATTTCTCAAAGCTTTGTGAATATGTCTGCAAAATATTCTTCAAAAAACTGAACAAAAATTTATTTTCCATTTACCATCTCTCGAATGAAATGATACCTTGTATCAATATGTTTACTCTGTTTGTGAAAAACATGATTCTTTGAGAGTGCAATTGCAGACTTATTGTCACAGACAATTTGGATTGCATAATTCTACTCATGAAACAATTCTTCTAAGACCCTTCTCATCCACACATCTTGACAAGCAACTGCAACTATTGCAACATACTCTGCCTCAGTAGAAGATAAAGTCAGAATGGGTTGTTTCTTTAATGCCTATGCCACTGCTCCAGATCCAAGATTGAACACATACCCAAATGTGTTACCCAAATGTGTTTTTCCTGTCATCAATGGAACCTGCAAAATCACTATCAAGATATCCGATCATCTCAAAATTTAAACTTTATGTGTATCAAACACCAAAGTCAGTTGTTCCAACAACATATCTCAGGATCCTCTTTCCTACTTGCCAATGAGTAAAGTCTCCATGAATCTTGAAATCAAACTTACAACAAAAATAATATCAGGTCTGGTTGTTGTTAAGTACATAAGGCTTCCAACCGACCCCTTATACAAAGTTGGATCAGCATATGATCCCTCATAATACTTGCTCAGTTTAATACCAGTTGCCATTAGTGTTGCAACTCGCTTGCAATTCAACATTCTAAACATTTTCAACACTTCATTTCAATAGTTAGTTTGACAAATGAAAATGCCATCATCAGATTGATCCACTTCAATTCCAAGAAAATATTTCATCAATCCTAAATCGGTCATATCAAACTCTGTTTTCATGGCATTCTTAAAATCATCTACAGATAGATCTCCAATAAAAGTCAGATCATCAACATACAAACAAACAATCAAAATTTTACCATTCTGGTTTACCTTTGTATACAGAGTTGGCTCACTTCTGCTGAATCCAACACTAATCATGTACTCATCAATTCTACTATACCAAACTATAGATTCATGCTTCAATCCATATAAATCCTTCCTTAACTTGTAAACTTTATCTCTATGCTTATCAATCTTATAACTCAGAGGTTGTCTTATATAAACTTGTTCTTCCAAATATCCATTCAAGAATGTATATTTGGCGTCCATCTGATGCATAATCCATCTATTTTTCACTGCAATATCTAAGAACATCCTTACTGTTTCAATCCTTGCTACAGGAGAAAAGGTTTCAATGTAATCAATACCAGGTTGCCGACTAAACCCCTGAGCTACAAGTCTTGCCTAGTACTTCTCAATTTCACCTTCTGCATTCGGCTTAGTCTTAAAAACTCACTTAACACCAATACTCTTCCTACCTTCAGGTAAACCCACAAGATCCCAAGTTTTATTTATTTCAATGGAATCAATCTCCTCATCCATTGTTTTTATCGAGACATCCTCTTTAGCAGCTTCATCAAATCTTACAGGATCACATGCCATTAATGCAAAATTTGAAATCTAATCTACTTCTTCATTCTGATCATATAATTATCTTAAGCTTCTAGTCTTCTATCCTTTAAATATGTTTCTTAATGAAGCTAAAGTGGGTTTTGATTCACTACTTATCCGTGAATCTGTTGGATGTCCATCATGTCCAGATGGCTCACCACACTCATGAGTTCTTGGCGTTCTAAATTGATATTGTAGTGTCCCCAAGGCTGAGCCCCATTGTAAAACATGTCTTAAAAAGAAATTGTAATTATGTTTATAGGCTAGTGAGCCAAGTTTTTTATAAGCCAATAGGATTATGTGTTTGATTAGGCCAGAGAGCCTAAGGGTTGAAGGCCAAGGGCCTGGATTTTGTATCTGTATGTATGCAGCACATCAATAAAATATAAACACCTACCAGGTGCAGACTGACCACGATGAATGAGTGATGGGGGACTGAGCATCCACAGAGTGGGCAAGGGATTAGGGGCTGAAAGGTGGGAAAAGGGGCTGAGTGTTGAGCCTAGGGGATAAGCCTAGGGGGCTTAGGCCTCGAATAATATTTTAATATTATTTCCAAAAAGAGCCATGTGCATATTATTTTATCCTAAGTTCCTGGCAGGGGAGGGAGCGTGCAAAGGGGATGCACGTTGTGGAATGCATGAAGTTCCCAGGGTGACAAGTGTCAACCCTGGTGCATGCAAATATAGTCGCCAAAATGAACCCCATGGGGGATGCTTCTCCATTCCACTCGACTGCCTGAGCGTGTATAGGCTCGGAGTGGTACAATTAACCTGACCTCTGAAAAGAGTACCTGGTGCGTCCCTGAGAGCTGGAAAGCCTGTGATGGTTCTAAAGAATCTGCGTACACCCCTTTCCAGAGCTCTGGAGTCTGTGTCTGTCTCAGAGGAAAACTGTGTGCGCATTCCCTGAACGAGAAGCCTGTGCTGAATTGAGTGGAAGTATCTTTGTTTGTTCGGAAAAAGATGAGCTAACCTGTGCGTGGTGTCCCTGTTCCGAAAACACAACCATGAGATCATCTTGCGACTGTTGAAGCGGTTTGGGAAGCCTTTATCTGTTTTCCCCGTGGTTGTTGTGGCCACGCAGTACTAGACTACGTGAGGCTTGTTGGCCTATGAGAAACTCCTCCAGGGGAGAGAGTGCGCAGAGGAAGGAGAGAGCTCCTGGAAGGAACCTTGTAGCTGCTAGAGAACTCGGAGAATTCCGGTCCGGTTTGTTCCTATAACCCAAGGTAAGGGAGACTGGCAGCCGAATGACTGTCTAGGTGATAGATAAGGTGCACTCTCCTGGGTTGGAATAGGCATGTGGGGAATGAGGGTTTGTGGGCAGTGAGCATGGGAGATTCCTGGGAGAGAATTTCTTCCTGGTGGTGGTGAGCGATTTTTTTCCCTGTAACCTCAATCTGAGTCTAGATTCCTTGCCCTGGGGTGGAGCTTAGTCCCAGTTCACGGGTGACCCACTGTTGAGTTGAGGAGCAGTGCGGTCAACGGTTGGAAGGTTTGTGGAAGGCCTGCATTTGGTCAGTGGATTCCACCATTGATAAAGATAAGTATCTGAATTATGTCTTATCACATTTCCACATGACTGTGTTGTATATATTATCATGTTTTCCGTTGTGTAAATGAATTACTGTTGAATTCCATGGCTTGTTAATTTGTAGCAGTAACTTATATATTTTACTCTGAGATTTAAGTGTGTTTAATTCTGTTAAATGCATGTGGAGTATATATATACTGGACTGCATGTGTAATATAAATTCAATTTAAGTGTATACCAATTATATTGTGCATTATAAGCCTCGGTCTAGCAAAAAGGTACACTACAAATTGGTATTAGAGCCAAGGTTTCGACACTGAGCCTTGATGGGCTAGTGGAGTGGTCTTTGGACCGAGAATGCGAGGGCAAATCGTGTTTGGAATGACCAATTTCAGACCCGAGGTTTCTCCGAAGCGTCAAGGAGATACTTGGCGAGTTTCTTTTAAAACTCGGGAGGATCGTGAGTCATAGGATCACTGTGGGATTACCATCAACCGTCTGAGTTGACAGAAGTTGCACAAGGTTTAAGTCCTCATGGGTAGAGGAGAAGTCCCGAAGAGTCATCAGGATATTGGAGACATCGGGATTTTACAAGTCGAGAGAACTGAGACATTTTAAGTCTCAAAACTCTGATGGAGTATCTCAGTTGTTGGTATCAACACGACACGTGTCAGACATTAGGACAAGAGTTGGGATTTAACCCATCAGGGATTCCAAGAGGGAAGAAATCATGGTCATAGGAATCGCGATCTCGCGATGTCCGATATAGTGATGGGAAAGTGGTGACGTGGAGAAATGAGTTCTCACGTGCATCGAGGATCAGTACATCGGGGTTCTCGGAGATGAGAGAATTAGTGCCAGAGAAGTCACGAAACTCCGAAATGCGACAACCCCACTGTTATAGCGTTGTAGTGGAGGACAGGTGTCACCCCACATCGGGGTTCAGAACTTCGTAAGTTTCAAGAATAAGTGCAGTTGAAGTTTCGATATCGCGAAACGCGATTTCCCAATTGTCAAAGGAGTGCAGGCCATAGCCGCCCATAGGGAGAAATAAGTGGCAAAGGTGCTTCGGCAAACCCAGAGAAATGGGGACCGCCCGTCAGATAGGGGACGCATGCCAACCATTGACGCCATCGGGAAAAGTCCTGATAGAAGAGTCATCCACCGAAAATCGAGATTCGGGTTATCGGGAATCGTGGGGACAAGAGGTTCATGCATTATGAAACCTCGAACCCCGAAACCCCGATAAGGGTATAAGGCTGCGATCTTATAAGACTGTTGTCACATGGACCTTGGCTTAACCACGAAGGGCTAAAGCAAAAGGGTGCATCGTCAAATCAGAGATCGGGAGTTCATGAGAGTAGGAACTCATGTCGTTGGGAATCCCGAAACCCCAATACCCGAAGCTTCAGTCGGAAAGATGACCCCGTAGACACCTAAAAGAGCACGATGTGCTAGAGAGTTTAGCATGGGTTGCGGGTGAAGCTAATATTAAAACGGTTTACTTCCATAACTTGTCCCGCTTCGATGGTATCATATTAATGAAACATTATGCTAAACATGGGGATAAGTACTCCATCAAACATCTTATGAGGAACAATAGGCTTTACGAGTTAGTAGTGTCTCAGGGAAATAAAGTTGTGTTACGTTTACAGGATTCATTAAATCTGCTCCCAAGTAGTCTAGATACATTGGCTAAGACTTTATGTCCAGATTTAGGCAATAAAGGCTCCATCAAAACATGACGAAGTGAAAGTGTCGAATCTCGTGACTAAAAGATCTGAATTGTTGGAGTATATGGAACAAGATATTCGTCTATTAGGTGGTGTGATGTAGAAGGCACAAGATCTTTATTTTAAGAAATTCCAAGTTGATAGATCTGAGGTTCCGAAACCCGAAGTACTGAGAAACTAAAGTTTCAAAAACAAGAATTTGCAGAGCCTATTGAGAGCTCGAAAAACTTATTTTTTTTTTAAATCGAAATGTATTTTATTTTACTTGAACTGGCTTATAATATTGTGGTTGTTCGTGAAGGTTTAATGGCCTGATAATTTTAAAATTGAATTGCACAGTGCGTGTGCAGAGTTCAGTAGAGCTCCGAAATTCCAGCGCCGAGTATGGAGTGGGGAAAAATGCAGTTTACCCCTGAAATAGAAGATGAACGAGAAGGAAAGGATGTTAACCAGGGAATCGAAGGATCGAACTCTAATGTACATGGAAAAGAGATGGATAAGGAAGGACATATAATGAAAATCCTTGAAGGATTGCAAATAGAGGCCAAGGAGCGTTGAGCTGATAGCCAAAAGCTCATGAAAGTCAAGGATCGACAAGGGAAATTAAACTTAAAATTCTTGCAGAGTCTGGAAAGAATAGAGAAGAAACTTGAGAAGGGAAGAGACTCAGGTACGACGGAGAGTCGCAGAACTCATGGGAGAAGGAGAATATCGAGGAGTGGTAGCCGACATCACAGTCGCTCCCAAAGACGTTTTGACAATAAGACACACAGTACTGCAAGCCCATCCCCTACCCGAAAACATCAAAAATATGGAAGGGAGGAATTGAAAGGAGAGATGAATAAAATTAAACCTCCAACATTTGATGGAGAACATAAGAAGGAGGAAGATGCCGAGACATGGTTGTTGGGCATGAAGAAATACTTCCAACTGCAGAACTATTCTTCCCATGCAGAAGGAAGAATTGCAATGTACCAACTGAAAGGAAAAGCCTTCATGTGGTGGGATCAGTTTGTGCAAGTGAAACACATCAGAGAGAAAGAGGTCACATGGAAGGATTTTAAGAGGTATTTCGAGAAGAAATACCTGACTAAAAAATATTATGACAGAAAGATGAAGGAGTTCTTGGAACTCAAGTTGGGCAGTATGACCATTGATGAGTATGAACGAAGTTTTCTGGAACTAATGAAGTATGTTCCATTCATCAAAGACGAGGCTGTTAAAATTCATAGGTATATGAGTGGACTGCCACCTTCCATTGGTGACAAGATTCAATACGATGATCCTAAGACCATGGAAGAAACCATAAGAAGGACGAAATGCCTATACGAACAACAGAGAGAAAAGCCTACCTTTCGGAAGGCTTGAGATAACCAGAAGAGGTTTAAGAAAGAACAGAGGTAGAAGGGAAGCAATCCTTCCTTTTTCAAAAACAGTCCTCGGGGACAGTCATCTTTTAAAGAGCCCAAGAAAGTTGAAGGGAGTGAGCATATGCCAAGGCCTCCACCCATGGAGTGTTGGGGCTGTAAAGGGAATCATCGATACAGAAACTGCCTCCATAGGAAAGACAAAGCAAGAACTATCCATATTGTTCAGCAAGCTGAAACAGTGGAGGATATGGGCAGTAGAATGTCGAGGATCTACGCAGCCCTGAACAACAAGCAAGCAAAATTTCAATCACACATGATTGAAGTGGAAGGTATGATTGACAACCGACCACTTGTTATTTTGATTGATTCAGGGGCGAGCCATAGTTATGTAGATCCTAGGGTGGTGGAAAGTTTGAATCTAACGAAGAGAAAACATGAGAAGTCTTGGTTAGTGCAGTTAGCGACAGGGACCAAGAGGAAGGTCACTGAATTGGTTAAGACTTGTTCAGTGGACATGAAATGAATGAGCACTAAGGATGAATTGAACATTCTTCCTTTAGGCTCATATGATTACTTAATTGGGATGGACTAGTTAGATCAGCACCATGCCCTTCTGGATTGCCGAAATAAGAGATTTACATGTCTGGACGAAGAAGGAAACCATGTAACAATCCAAGGAATTCCCAGAGTCGTGGCTATTAGAGAAATCTCAGCCATGCAGCTGAAGAAATGTTACCGGAAAGGCTGTCAATTATTTGCAGCCCGGGTGGAAGAAGTATTCTAAAACATGGTCTCGAATATGGAAGACCATAGGGTGCTCAAAGAGTTTGAGGACATGTTTCATGATGTGCCTAGACTACCTCCGAAGAGGGACAACGATTTTTCTATAAATCTAATGCCTGGAGAAACTCCAATTTCAAAACATCCTTATAGAATGAACACACCAGAGCTGAAAGAGTTGCAACTGCAGCTCGAAGAGATATTAAATAAAGGCTACATTCGTCCCAGCGTGTCACCGTGGGGAGCCACAGTCCTATTTGTGAAGAAGAAAGATGGAACATTGAGGCTGTGCATTGACTTTCGGCAGTTGAATAAAGTCACTGTCAAGAACAAATATCCTCTGCCAAGGATTGATGATCTTTTTGATCAGTTAAAGGATGCGAAAGTATTTCCAAAAATAGATCTTCGATCTGGATATCGTCAAGTGAGGATAAAAGATGAAGACATCAGCAAGACCACCTTCAGAACAAGGTATGGTCACTATGAATTTACAGTGGTGCCGTTTGGACTGTCCAATGCGCCTGTTGTCTTCATGTGCTTAATGAATGGAGTGTTTAGAAAATATTTGGACAAGTTTGTCATAGTCTTCTTGGACGATATCTTGGTTTACTCCAAGACAGAGGAAGAACATGAACAACATCTTAGAATCGTGCTGCAAGTGTTGAGAGAACACCAGCTTTACGCAAAACTGAGCAAGTGCTCATTTTACCAAAAGTAGATCCATTATCTGGGACACATTATATCAAAGGAGGGGATCGTTGTGGATCCTAAGAAGGTACAGGCCATTCAAGAGTGGATAGTGCCAAGAAATGTGACAAAAGTTAGATCCTTTATGGGTCTAGCAGGTTATTATAGGAGGTTCATAGCCGAATTTTCAAGGATAGCTCATGCTATCACTTCCTTGCAAAGGAAGGAGAAGAAGTTCCAGTGGACTGAACAATGTGAGAGAAGCTTCCAGCAATTGAAGCAACTGCTCACTAGTGCTCCAATCCTAAATATTGTTGATCCAAGTAAGTATTATGTAGTGTGCACAAATGCGTGTAAGGAAGGGCTGGGAGGAATTCTCAGCCAAGAGGGATCTGTAATTTGTTATGAATCCCAAAAGCTGAAAGAGCATGAAAATAATTATGCCACTCATGATTTAGAGCTGGCAGTAGTTGTCCATGCATTGAGGAAATGGAGATATTACCTCATGGGCAAGAAATTTGAATTAAGGACAGACCACAATGGTCTGAAGTATTTATTTGATCAGCCAACCCTAAATGCCACGCAAATTAGATGGCTGGAATTTATGTGCGAATATGACTTTGATATCAGGCATATCAAAGGGAAGGAAAATAAGGTGGCTGATGCACTGAGTAGAAAAGTGCACGAATTACATGCTACAACCATTAGCGTGTACCAGACTGAGTTGAAAGACAGAATTGATGAGGCTGCAAGTGCTGATTTGCAGTACAAAAGACTTGTAGCAGAGCTACAGCAGTGTGAGAGACCACAGACCAAAGAAAGTTACACCTTGGGAACTGATGGTTTACTTTTGTATAAAAATAGAGTGTATGTACCTAATGACCGAGAATTGAAGCTGGCAATTCTAAAAGAAATGCATAATGTGACTTATGTTGGTCATCGTGGATATCAAAAGACTGTGGCAGCAGTAAAAAGCCATTATTTTTGGCCGGGGATGAAGAAATAAATTGTTGAATACATCGCCAGATGTATGGAATGCCAGAAGGTCAAGGCTGAGCACAGAAACCCAGCAGGGTTGTTGCATCCTTTACCTATTCCTGAGTGGAAATGGGATGTGGTAACAATGGATTTTATCACAGGATTGTCCAGAACAAGCAAGAAACATGATTCAATCATGGGGGTGGTGGACAAGCTTACTAAAGCTGCCCATTTTATTCCATGAAAACCACCCACAGAGCAGCAGATGTTGCTGATATCTTTTTAAAAGAAGTTGCACGCTTGCATGGAATTCCAAAGACAATTGTGTCTGATAGGGACCCAAAATTCACTTCGAATTTTTGGAGAGGATTGTTCAAGGGATTCAGAACGAATCTGAACTTCAGTACAACATATCATCCCAAATCTGATGGACAAACAGAGAGAGTAAATAGAGTAATAGAAGACATACTGAGAATGTATGTGATGGATAAAACATCATGGTGGGAAGACTACCTGCATTTGGTAGAATTCACTTACAATAATGGGTATCATACATCTCTGAAGATGAGCCCATTCGAAGCACTTTATGGAATAAAGTGCAACACTCCAGTGAGCTGGGATAATCCAGCTTGCAGAGTAGTAGTTGGACCTGAACTACTCAAAGAAATGGAAGAGAAAATGATAAAATTCAAACAGAATCTGAAAGCTGCCCAAGATAGGCAGAAAAGTTACGTTGATAGTAACAGAACCCATAGAGAATTCAAAGTGGGTGACCATGTTTTCCTGAAAGTGAAAACTAATAGGAGTTCCCTCAAATTGGGAAGTTGCGCCAAGTTGGCAACAAGATTTTGCGGGCCATTTGAGATCCTGGAAAGGATTGGGCCAGTTGCATACATGCTTGCATTACCTGCATCAATGACTGTACATAACGTGTTTCATGTTTCACTACTTAAGAAATACGTACCTGATACTAATCATGTTATCGATTGGACTGTGATCCAGGTGGAACCAGAAGGTGTCCTGCAAGTTCATCCTGTACGCATATTGGAGAGGAAAAGAAAACAGCTCCAGAATCGAGCTATAAATCTTGTAAAGGTCCAGTGGACTTGGTACGATCCTGAGGATGTGACATGGGAGCATGCAAATGTTATGCGGGCAGAGTACCCGCATCTTTTTGAAATTTTTGAAAAGCTTGCAGATGCTATGTAAAGTTGCATTGAGGACAGTGCAAAAATAAGGGGCGGGGATTGTAGTGTCCCCAAGGCCGAGCCCCATTGTAAAACATGTCTTAAAAGAAATTGTAATTATGTTTATAGGCTGGTGAGCCAAGTTTTGTATAAGCCAGTAGGATTATGTGTTTGATTAGGCCAGAGAGCCTAAGGGTTGAAGGCCAAGGGCCTGGATTTTGTATCTGTATGTATGCAACACATCAATAAAATATAAACACCTGCCAAGTGCAGACCGACCACGATGAATGAGTGATGGGGGACTGAGCGTCCATAGAGTGGGCAAGGGATTAGGGGATGAAAGGTGGGAAAAGGGGATGAGTGTTGAGCCTAGGGGCTAAACCTAGTGGGATTAGGCCTGGAATAATATTTTAATATTATTTCCAAAAAGAGCCATGTGCATATTATTTTATCCTAAGTTCCTGGCAGGGGAGGGAGCATGCAAAGGGGATGCATGCTGTGGAACGCATGCAGTTCCCAGGGTGACAAGTGTCAAACCTGGTGCATGAAAATATAGTCGCCAAAATGAACCCCGTGGGGGATCCTTCTCCATTCCACCCGACTTCCTGAGCGTGTACAGGCTCAGAGCGGTACAATTAACCCGACCTCTGAAAAGAATACCTGGTGCGTCCCTGAGAGATGGAAAGCCTGTGATGGTTCTGAAGAATCCGCGTACACCCCTATCCAGAGCTGTGGAGTCTATGTCTGTCTCATAGGAAACCTGTGTGCGCATTCCCTGAACGAGAAGCCTGTGCTGAATTGAGTGGAAGTATCTTTGTTTGTTCGAAAAAAGATGAGCTAACCTGTGCGTGGTGTCCTTGTTTCGAAAACACGACCATGAGATCATCCTGTGACTGCTGAACAGGTTTGTGAAGCCTTTGTCTATTTTCCCCGTGGTTGTTGTGGCCACGCAATACTAGACTGCGTGAGGCTTGTTGTCTTGTGAGCGACTCCTCCAGGGGAGAGAGTGCGCAGAGGAAGGAGAGAGCTCCTCGAAGGAACCCTGTAGCTTCTACAGAACCCGGAGACTTCCGGTCCGGTCTGTTCCTGTAACCCAAGGTAAGGGAGACTGGCAGTCGAACGATTGTCCAGGTGATAGAGAAGGTGCACTCTTCTGGGGTGGAACAGGCATGTGGGGAATGAGAGTCTGTGGGCAGTGAGCATGGGAGATTCTTGGGAGAGAATTCCTTCCTGGTGGTGGTGAGCGATTTTTTTCCCTGTAACCTCAGCCTGAGTCTGGATTCCTTTCCCTGGGGTGGAGCTCAGTCCCAGCTCAGGGGTGACCCACTGTTGAGTTGAGGAGCAGTGTGGTCTACGTCTGGGAGGTTCGTGGAAGGCCTGCATTTGGTCGGTGGATTCCACCTTTGATAAAGATAAGTATCTGAATTATGTTTTATCACATTTCCACATGACTGTGATGTATATATTATCATGTTTTCCACTGTGTAAATGAATTAATGTTGAATGCTATGGCTTGTTAATTTGTAGCAGTAACTTATATATTTTACTCTGAGATTTAAGTGTGTTTATTTTTGTTTTAAATGCATGTGGAGTATATATATACTGGACTGCATGTGTAATATAAATTCAATTTAAGTGTATACCGATTATATTGTGCGTTATAAGCCTCGGTCTAGCAAAATGCTACACTACAGACATGGGATGAAATCTGGTGCTTGCCTTGTTGGAATTCTTGTTGTAGGCGTATGTGCATGTGGAACCATCTGTCCATCTCCTTCAACTTTCTTAGGTCCATCATCATCTTCACGGGGTAACACAGCTCCCTCTGAAATTGATTTGTCAATACTTACATCCCAGGCTTCATCTTCTTTAAATTGAATATCTCTCTTGATTACATATTTCTGGGTGATGGGATTATAGAGTTTATATTCCCTAGACTCTTCATTGTATCCAACAATCCAACTTCCTCCTCATTTCTATAGGTACATTCCCAAATGCAACACATCCAAAAATTTTGAAATGAGAAACATTGCAAGGCTTACCATCCCAGGCTTCATGAGTTACATGATCCCTCACGGTCTTGGTTGGACTTATATTCAAGATAAAAATAGAGCATAGAAATGCATCTCCTCAATATTCATTTGAAAGATGCTTTTCTTTATACATGCTTCGAGCCATGTCCATGATGGTCCATGATATACTCCATTATGTTGTGGAGTATATCGAGTAGTAAACTACCTTTTTATTCCATGGATATCACAAAAATAAATGAATTCATTAAGTTTGTATTAACCTCCTCTATTAGACCTCGGGATCTTAATGGTTCGACCACTCTCATTCTCAACTATAGACTAAAACTTATTAAAAAAATCAAAGGCTTCAGATTTTTGTTTCAACAAATGCAACCAAGTCTTCCTATTGAGATCATCTATGAAAGTCATAAAATAAACACAACCATTCAAAGAAGGTGTTTTCATAGGTCCACGTAAATTTGTGTGAAAAATTTCTAATGGATCTTTTGCTCTATAAGAAACACCTGAAACAAATTCTCTTTGTGATGCTTCGCAAGTATACGACTCTCACAAGAGCTTTCTGGTTTCTAGATACAGGGCAACCCCTTTTCAATCTGCTTCTTCTGTATTAGATCTAAACCACCAAAATGTAAATGACCATATCTCAAATGCCATAACCAAGATTCATCTAGAGTTCCTGCTTTATAAGCATTCAAAGAACCACTCAAACCATTTTTCATAACAATTGGAAACATTCTATTCTTGGTCATCTATACTCTTGCAATCAATTGTTTGCTG
>ML835809.1:70901-90190 GCA_009831015.1 Picea engelmannii | reverse complement strand
GGTCATGGGTATTAGGCTAAGCGAAAAATTTATACCCCATCCCTTAAAAAGGTACTTACGGGTCGAGTGTGTGACAAAGTGGTATCAGAGAAGGAAACAACACTTGGCCTGCTTGGGCTCATGACATAGTCAATTAAATTTTATTAGAAATCTTTAAGGGGGAGGGAGCCCTACCCTACCCTATCTAGTAGAGCATGACTCAAATACTAGGTCTGTATGGATTGAAAAATAGTCATAATACTAGTTCACCAAGGCTAAGATGAGGTTATTGAAAGTGTTTACTGTCACAAGGAGATTATATGCATAATCTCCTTGAGGAGAAGGATTGCATATTGAAATGTTGTGGGGAGTTACTCAACAAAAATCGAATCATGCTGGATTGCAACAGAAGAATCATATTGCTACCTTGGGGAAATGATAGTCACTCCTACAAGAGTGGGATTATGATGATAGGCGCTAATAAAAAGACTTGGATGTGAATGAACTGAATAGGTTGAAAGGTTTCCTACAAATGTGGGCTTATGAAGCCTTTGATAATGGCAATTGCTGCTTAAATAAGAGATTAGGCCTTGTGAGTATATTTCCCCATGTCTAGAAGCCTTATGGAAATAGGTGAGGTCAACTTACTTGTACTGTCTTAATTGAAACCTGTTATTGGGATAACCCCTTTAGCAAAGTAAAAAGGAGCTCTATGGGATGAAAATAAATTTCAATAAATAAGTAAAGTGACATGAGCAAGTTCAAGAGCTCATGGATGTGCTAAGGGAGTGTATATCCCTAATAACTTAAGGGTGTGCCTATGCAATAGGTAAGCAAGTGGAATATGTTTTCACTGCATGCATAGGTGAAATGATTGGTGCACAAGGATATGCTAGAATGCATATGGAAAAATATTAAACATGCAAATTAGGCATATTATAATTTGTGATGGGTTGCAAGGTATGGTCTATTGATGGACCTTTTAAATGAGAATGACCTTATGTCAACAAGAGTTAACAACAAGAATGAAATGTTGATAATGTTGTGGCCTATTACCTTATTAAGATAGAACAATAAGGATTGATGAGAGATCGATGCAAGGTCTGATTAAGGGGGTGTAAGAACATCTTTAGATGACCAATGCATCATATTGACATCCATAGATGGATGGTAGCCACATGGATATGGCTTGGTATAATCATATAACAATAAGAGGGACTTTAGGAAAAGATTCCCTTGTAGATATCTGTTGACCAAGAATGAACTAAGGCATGAAGAAGAGACTAGAAGTGGTTATCTTGCTACCTTGGGTAATACAATAACTACCCATCTGAATTCTGATTTATGGAAGGTTTTTATAGTAGAAAGGGAAAAAGTGACCCTTTCTGGTTGTTTCCATGTAGAGAGGGAAACATTAGTATGAACTATGACTGTGAGACTAGTCATATGATTGACTGTAATCTTTCACTAAAGAACACTAATATTAAAACTAAATTATCAATTTGAGTGAATGAGGTAAAAAGGGTGCAAGTGATGCACCTACATATATACAAATGTATGTATACATGCCTAAAAGTATAATGTGATTGCCTGATCAAGGAGGTTGTGAGGCAATATGTGTACTTTTCATATCTGAGAAATGCCATGGATGCATGGTTAACCCTATGTTGGAGGGTCATATTATATCGACGGAATAATAACTTGAGGAGGATGTATCCCATTTCCTCAGGAAAATCTAGAATAAATTGTTGAAAGAATAAATGAGTAGGGATGCTTTGTTGTCATGATAAAAGGCAACATGATTATGCCTGTAAGGATTGCATGTGGTTAAGTGCATTATGAATGTAATTTAACATAACAATGAATATGTGTGGATGAAAAATATATATGCATAATAAATATGCATGCTTATATCCCTTATGGAATTATGAGTAAACCTCTGAAATAACGAAGCTAAGGCCACTCCAGATAGTGATGGGTGTGCAACAAAAGAGTTGCATGCTGAAGGAGTTCCCAGTGGAGGAACTATGTAAAGAATTTGTCAGAAGAACAGAGTCACAACCTTAATAACTGTTGAGAATTGGGTAGTGGGATGTGTTATCACTCTAGGGGTTCTTCTAGGTTGTAGCTCAAAGAAGCCTGGTAACTTAACTAATAACTCAATGATTAACTCAAATGGATCAATTCAGATGACTAAATCAAACCTCACTCACTCAAGACATGCATAAACACACTGAGATGGATCAAGGCTTTCAACCACTGATGTTCAGAGAGTTTGCAAATAAATGGATGTGTGGAGAATCCTTATTATACCAGCAGAATCATGCATAAAGGTATATATGAATGGCCAATTACAATAAGTAAAGAATACTTGCAATTCTAACTCATCAATGGAATGATGAGATGACAATTATCAGGCATTAGACAAACAAGAACAACATGAACATAATATCTAAGTGCAAGTACATAATAGATAAGAAGATGAAATCTGAAAAAGTAATGGCAAAAGAAGCTTGTATTACTGATATGAAAATGAGAAGCTTGAGAGTACAATGTATGAAAGAGTCTCCAAAGTCGAACCTTCAGTCTCAAGGACTGGACTGGAATCTTATCTTCACTCAAAACACTAGGCTTTATAGCCTTTACATAACAGTTCAAGATCCTATTAAAATGGATCTAAAATACTAATAATAGAAAAGTCAAAACAATTCTCAAAATTAGGATCAAGCCCTATCTTAGGGATCAAACCCTTATCATAATGATCTTCAACAATCTTCGATATCTTCTGCAATATCCAAGGTGATGACAAGGCACTGGAAATCTTCCTTTGATAGATGGACAACATTTTGGCCAAAAATAGAAAAGCCCCTTGATCCTCTTTCCTTTATATCTTCCATAGAAACTTGAAAGGAAGGATAATCTTTGTCCCCTTTAATTTTATCGTTCATTTAGAACCTTGCTAAAATGATTTGGCAGAAAAAATGTTTGATCTGGGAAAAAACATTGATATTCTTCCCGTGTCTGCGCTTTCGACAGATTACAGGCATAAAACAAAGTGATATTAGCTGCTGAAAGTGGAGCTTTCAACAACTAACAGTGCCTTTAGAGACCCGGCTAAGTTTTCGAAACTGTAGGTTTAAAATTGTTTCCAAATTGCAAAATTTGTTTCCTTAACACTATTTAACTATCATGAAACTTGATTGCTGCCTAGAAGTCCTAGATTAGCTTTGATTGAATGATGATCCTTGAGATCTACCCACCTCCTGGGTTGTAAATCATTACTCTCTCCTTAGTATGCTGCACACAATTTATTTTTCTTGTAGACTCCATTGAAGCTCTCACAGTCAAAATATTTGTGGCTGGATGTGTTAATACTTCAAAAAACAATTCATAGTATTGGCCAAGAATGGATTCATAGTCAAATCCCTCCAAGGGCAGACCATTCTGAGATTTACTACTCATTAGCTCCAAGGCCCTCCTTCTCACCCAAGCAGATCTCTTACAGTCCCCAAGAGTTGCTTCAAGAGAATAAGAAACCACAATCCTATTGCAAACAACAACTGCAATATCATCATCAACAAATAGGAGGCAATGAAAAACAAGATAAGGAATACCTTGTCTCTACACCATTTTTTCTTCAACTCTTATATGGATTGATACAATTGAATCAAAGTCATTTGTGGACTGGCCCATTTCTTGCTCGTCATATGAACTTTATTAAACTTGCAAAAACAAGGTACCCCTTTGATGTCTGCATTAATATGACCATAATGAAATGTTGGTCTAGGAGGAGCTCAACTTAAGTGATGTTTCAACAATTGCACACTCTGCAAATAATGATGTAAGTTGATCAACAACAAGGTTTGCTTGCATTCTACTGTTATATAACTCTTGGGATCTCTGCAAGGTATATAAAACTGCAGATTCATCGTCTGCTACTGTCAGTGCCATGACAATAGCTTGCAAGGCTTGGAACATAGATCAATCATGCAAAGCTATATATAAAACTAGAACAACTCAATTTTGGAAAGCATTATTTGATTTGCCTTGAAAGGAGACAATGCTATAGGACCCCCTGGAGATGCAAACTAAAACTCATACTTTGTAGCTCATCGTAAATAGACTTCAATCACTGCATACGATGCTTTAATTTTGGCAATTTGTCGGTGGACAACTCAAACCCTTCAGCTTGACACAAATCCCTTTGTTGGTGGCTCCTCTTCGTGGTGCCTCAACACTTGATTGGTTTTGGCAGCTAAATTTTCATGCAATTTGCCTTTGACACCTGCAAAATCGTGTGGCACGATATACCTTAAACTCTACAAGCAATTAAATATTAGCCCTACCACATCCGAATCCATATGCTCTACAAAAATTGGGGTATCTCCTTCCATCGATGATGAAGAATCCTCTGCAATCTTCGAAGCCAAGAACAACCAGTCACCATTCATAGAGATCATGCATCAAACTGTTGGTTCAGTGGTTCAAAAACATATGCATGGATGACCTTCCATGTTTATAGAGTCAACAAATAAGACTTCCTACAGATGAAAAAGACACGCTATCTAGATACCCTGCAATCTTGAATAGATGAACTTGACGTTTGGACCTGGTTTATCGACGTGTGACTCGACTCGTAACTTGACTCGTAGCCTGAATTTGAGTTGAATGGGCTTAATATGCAGACTTGGAGTTTGGATTGATGTTAGGCATATGTTAAATGATTTGGTCAATAGACTAGACTTAGGATAGTCAACCTTTTGATATGTTTATATGGAGATTTGCGCTAGGTGCATGTATCATTTGTGGAATGTGATATTCGTTTGTGCTAGACTCATGGAATTGGCATATAGTGGATATTTAATAGTTTAGGAGTAGAAAACTAGCTTAGGATTAGAATGCTTCAAGCACCCACCACTTCTTACTTTATTTGATGAAAATAACAATTGCAAATCTAAAGAAGCATAAAACTAGGGTTTAGGAAAAACTGACAATGCTTTGGAATGCAGGTAAAGGCGATCAACGAGAAATTTGATGAAGAACTGGAAGTATGACACTAGCCAAAAGACCTAAGAAAATGACAAAATAAAATAAAGAGTAATGATGGCACTCTAAAAAATACCATTGCATTTTGGTCGCTAACATCTAGCTCTAGTTGGGATGGAGGCCTCCCTGCAAGGTTTCCAAGAACCTAGTAGTTTTAGTCACCTTTACCATTGGGCTATGGAGTCATCTGGCTTGTGCAACTGATCTTCAGAAAACCTATAGCTGACCTGTAGCCTGCTCTGCTTATTCATGAAATCAACAACTGAAAATGATCTAGCCACTCGTATGAAGAGCTTATTTCCCTACCTACTCCTACACTAACCAACTGTACTGCCTCTTATCAAGTGAAGTCATGCTTCCAATGAAGCCATGTAAGAAATTGATTTACTGAACCTGTTCTTGATCTTGACAGAAAAAATAAAAGAATGCATAGCCAACATAAATGTGGGTTGAACAGATGATAGAACTAGCTTCCATCTAACATGAATATTTTGATATTTATGTTGTTCATGGATTCCAAATAATTTGCAATAGGGTCATAAAAATCATAAGGAAACACCTCTTCATGTTGTTGTTCCAACTGGCTGAATTGTTGTTGCTGATTGCTTTCACTGATCTCATAATTAACTGTAGACTGCTCAACCTCTGTTGGAGAAAAAGGCATAACCAATTTCTGATCTAATCCTTTCTGTCTTCCCTTTATCATATTCGTCACATATGGAAACATCAGGATAGAATCCTAATGGAAAAGATGAAGCTTTCTGTATAGAATAATCAACAGTATGGCTTTGAAACAGATATGAAACAACCTCTCCTCTTTCCTTATCATAATCATCCTACTCATTTAGATTGGAATCAACAGGTTCATAAGAAGTAAGATCTAAATCCTCAGTAATGCAATCATCAATATTGTCTGGTAGATATTCTTCTTGGGAAGTAATAATAAAAAGAACTTCATCCTCATCTGTATCTTCATTAATATATCCACTTTCATTCTCACTACTAGAAGAAACAAAATGTTGAATATTTGAATGAAACTCCTCACGACAATGCTCAAAAAGAAGTTCCTGAGAAAAATACCTTTTGCAATGCTCATGGAATAGTCTGTGAAACTCTTTCAAAGATGAAATACTAGAAGGAGGTAATGAGAAATACCACTTATGTGCGTCACCCTCTAATGAATAGAAAAACATCTTCATGAGCACATCTTCATCATGTATATTTAACTGAGCCATGCATTTATGAAATATGACGAGGTGATCTGAAGGATTATCCTCTTTCCTTTCTCTGAACCGTGGAAGGCAGTCTCCCCAAATATCCATAAGAGGTACTGGATGTGGGAAACCAGGGACTGCAGAAAAGTTAAGAGGTGTAAACCTCCTAGCCAAAAGAGAAGCAAATGCCTTTGAAATTTTAAGACAATGGAGTCGCCACTGAATTCATCCTTCATGGAGTCGTCAGATAGAATATTACGACCAATATTATGCCCAGCCTTTGTCTATCATCAAAATATAGAAATATGTCGTCTCCCAGGGAATCTTGCTTCAAAATCCTTTCCTCGGCAACGACGCCAATTTGTTATCACTCCAGGAGTTCTTCTAGGTTGTAGCTCAAAGAAGCCTGGTAACTTAACTAATATCTCAATGATTAATTCAAATGAATCAAGTCGGATGACTAAATCGAACCTCACTCACTCAATATATGCATAAACACACTCAGATGGATCAAGGCTTTCAACCACTGTTGTTAAGAGAGTTTGCAAATAAATGGATGTGTGGAGAATCCTTATTATACAAGCAGAATCATACATAAAGGTACATATGAATGGCCAATTACAATAAGTAAAAAATACTTGCAATTCTAACTCATCAATGCAATGATAAGATGACAGTTATCATGCATTAGACAAACAAGAACAACATGAACATAATATCCAAGTGCAAGTATATAATAGATAAGAAGATGAAATTTAAACAAGTAATGGCAAAATAAGCTTGTATTACTGATATGAAAATGAGAAGCTTGAGAGTACAATGTATGAAAGAGTCTCCAAAGTCAAACCTTCAGTCTCAAGGAGTGGATTGGAATCTTATCTTCATTCAAAACACTAGGCTTTATAGCCTTTACATAACAGTTCAAGATCCTATTAAAATGGATCTAAAATACTAATAATAGAAAAGTCAAAACAATTCTCAAAATTAGGATCAAGTCCTATCTTAAGGATCAAACCCTTATCATAATGATATTCAACAATATTCTATATCTTCATCAATCTCCAAGGTGATGACAAGGCACTGGAAATCTTCCTTTGACAGCTGGACAACATTTTGGCCAAAAACAGAAAATCCCCTTGATCCTTTTTCCTTTATATCTACCATAGAAACTTGAAAGGAAGGATAATATTTGTCCCCTTTAATTTTATCGTTCATTTAGAACCTTGCTAAAATGATTTGGCAGCAAAAATGTTTGATTTGGGCAAAAACACTGACATTCTGCCCGTGTCTGCGCTTTCGACATCTTACAAGCATAAAACAGAGTGAGATTAGCTGCCTAAAGTGGAGCTTTCGACAACTAACAATTCCTTTAGAGACCCGACTAAGCTGCTGAAACTGCAGGTTTAAAATTGTTTCCAAATTGCAAAATTTGTTTCCTTAACGGTATTTAACTATCATGAAACTTCATTGCTGCCTGGAAGTCCTAGATTAGCTTTGATTGAATGATTGATCCTTGAGATCTACCCACCTCCTGGGTTGTAAATCATTACTCTCTCCTTGGTATGCTGCACATAATTTATTTTTCCTGTAGACTCTATTGAAGTTATCACATTCAAAATATTTGTGGTTGGATGTGTTCATACTTCAACATACAGTTCATAGTATTGGCCAAGAATGGATTCATAGTCAATTAATCTCTCCAAGGGTAGCCCATCCTGATATTTCCCAGTCATCAGCTCCAAGGCCCTCCTTCTCACCCAAGTAGATCTCTTATAGTCCCCAAGAGTTACTTTAAGAGAATAAGAAGCCACAGTCCTATTGCAAACAACAACTGCAATATCATCATCAACAAATAGGAGGCAATGAAAAACAAGATAAAGAATACCTTGTCTCTGCACCCTTTTTTCTTCAACTCTTATATGGATTGATACAATTGAATCAAAGTCATTTGTGGACTGGCCCATTCCTTGCTCATCAGATGAACTTTATTAAACCTGCAAAAACAAGGTACCCCTTTGATGTCTGCATTAACATGACCATAATGAAATGTTGGTCTAGGAGGAGCTGCACTTAAGTGATGTTTCAACAATTGCACACTCTGCAAGGAATGATGTAAGTTGATCAACAACAAGGTTTGCTTGCATTCTACTGTTATATAACTCTCAAGCTCTCTGCAAGGTATATAAATCTGTAGATTCATCGCCTGCTGCTATCAGTGCCATGACAATAGCTTGCAAGGCTTGGAACATAGATCAATCATGCAAAGCTATATATAAAACTAGAACAACTCAATTTTGGAAATCATTATTTGCTTTGCCTTGAAAGGAGACACTGCTACATGACCCCCTGGAGATGCAAACTGAAACTCATACTTTGCAGCTCATTGTAAATAGACTTCAATCACTACATACGATGCTTTGATTTTGGAAATTTGTCGGTGGATAACTCAAACCCTGCAGCACGGCGCAAATCCCTCTGTTGGTGGCTCCTCTTTGTGGTGCCTCAACACTTGATTGGTTTTGGAGGCTAAATTGTCATGCAATTTGCCTTTGACACCTGCAAAATTGTGTGGCACGATATACCTTAAACTCTACAAGCAATTGAATATTAGCCCTGCCACATACAAATCCATATGCTCTACAAAACTTGGGGTATCTCCTTCCATCGATGATGAAGAATCCTCTACAATCTTCGAAGCCAAGAAAAAACAGTCACCATTCAGAGAGATCATGCATCAAACTGTCGGTTCGGTGGTTCAGAAACATATGCGTGGATGACCTTCCATGTTTACAGAGCCAACAAATAAGACTTCTTGCACATGCAAATGATACGCTATCTAGATACCCTGCAATCTCGAATAGATGAACTCGGCGTTTGCACCTGGTTTGTCGACGTGTGACTCGACTCGTAACTTGACTCGTAGCCTGTCTTTGAGTTGAATGGGCTTAATATGCAGACTTGGAGTTTGACTTGATGTTAGGCAAATGTTAAATGATTTTGTCAATAGACTAGAATTAGGATAGTCAACCTTTTGATATGTTTATATGGAGACTTGCGCTAGGTGCATGTATCATTTGTGGAATGTGATATTGGTTTTTGATATGTTTATATGGAGACTTGCGCTAGGTGCATGTATCATTTGTGGAATGTGATATTGGTTTGTGCTAGACTCATGGAATTGTCATATAGTGGATATTTAATAGTTTAGGAGTAGAAAACTAGCTTAGGATTAGAACACTTCAAGCACCCACCACTTCTTACTTTATTGGATGAAAATAACAATTGAAAATCTAAAGAAGCATAAAATTAGGGTTTAGGAAAAACTTACAATGCTTTGGAATGCAGGTAAAAGTGATCAACGAGAGTTTTGATGAAGAATTGGAAGTATGACACTGGCCAAAAGACCTAAGAAAACGACAAAATCAAATAAAGAGTAATGATGACACTCTAAAAAATACCATTGCATTTTGGTCGCTAACAAGATGTAGGCCTATCTTTATAAGAATAATGTACTACATTCTAAAACATAATTCATGAATGGAATACTAACAAATGAACACTGACTATTCTGATGTCCAAATAGTAATGTGCAGAATGCACATGTTCATAACTCATTGTGAACACAAAATAAAACAAAATTTTGTTGTTGTAGCATACTTAATTATCCAAGAAGCTTAAGGTGAACCTAACCAAGATTACTGAAGGAAAAGAGCATAAATACCCCAATAGGGAGTAGATTGCAGAAGCTAAGAAGAAAAAAAAGAGAATATGTTTCTCACTTTAAAACTCTCAATTGCTTAACAGAGTTGTAATCCTTAAAACAATAGTTGTGGGAACAAGTACAAATGGTGAAATAAAAATGAACAAACGAGTATAAATTTAGGTAGATCCATGAATGTGTAAATGACGCGCAACCTTGGGGATAGTTCAGTTAAGATGAAAAGTTTGGACCGTGTAGAAGGAGTTGGAAAGAGGGAAGAGTCCCTTAAATCCCTTTTTTTGTGGTGTATTGTTTCTCTAGGATGATAAGATGATATGTTGTGGTGTGTGACTATGGAGACAACTAGAGACTTGATTATGTTTGCACTTGTGAAAACATTGAGGGTAATGTGATACAGTGCATAAATATATGTTGGGGCATATCTGAAAATGCTTTACTGATTTAGATACATATATTTCAGTTAACATGACGAATGACATGATTTGTAATGTGATAATGCATGTTTTGTGTAGGAAATGATTGGATTTGTTTGGAAAGGATAATTTCCAATGGTAGATAACCTCTGGTAAAGGATAAATGTAATAAGGCTGCTATTGGAAGATTTTTGAAGGGACTTTGGGAGACCCATGGAGCACTACTAATGAGGTAAAAATCAGAAAAAAGGGTGCTGGCAGCTAGAACATGTATAAAAATGTTCATGCCCGCGTGGCATAAGGTATGAATGGATTTGGTAAGAATCTCCTCTGAAGTGTTTTAATTTCTTAGTGATATGCAAATAATTGTGAATGGCTATTGTATGCCATTTCTACCCAAGCAGGGTAAGATTTAGGAAAGAGTGATCTGAATAATAGATAGAGGGAAATCTATGCCAGTCAAGGATGATTAAGAATCCTTGCAATAAAATTCATGAATCAATAGTGTCATGGGTACATTGACCAATCATGAGTGATTGGGAACAAAAGTACTCATAGGAAGCACATTGAATTGAATGCATTGAGGAAATGCATGCTTGCATAAGAGGGCAGACAATAGACTACCCATTAAAAAAGAAGGACCTTCCAATACTCTAACTGAATTATAATGATGTTAAATAAAGGAAGTGGGTGGCCATGAGTATTGGCACCACTCACTACCAGAAAGGAGAGAAGTGTTTAGATGCAACCATACGAAACTTATGTTTCATATTATAATATGTTAAACTTAGGACATGATCAATTTGTATTAGGGAGCACAATCCTGTTGTAATAATGATCAAGAATGAATAAGCCATATGGTGAAGTGGTTGGTTGAGCTCCAACACACCATGGTAAAGTGATTTTCATAAAGTGTGGAAAACTTGAAATCAATGCAAGGGTGCATTGGGTAGGAATGTGGCCATGAACATTTTCACGCTTATTAAAGTCATTTAATATTTGAATTGCATTTGGAAAAATTGGTACGCTAAAATGTTGCATGCGTAAATAACGATATTTCCTTTTTCCTTTGTATCATTGAATAGATGAAAATGAAATCACTTTTAGTATGCATAGTTTGGAAGATATAATGTGCATGATAACTAACAACTTGTTTGACAATGTGAAGATGGAGTTGCAGGAAGAAGGGTCTTGGATATGGCAGCATAAGTAAATCCCATAAGGAAGAACAATGCCCGCTGAGCCAAACTGTTATGAGAAGAAATATCTCATACTTTTGAATCTGGTTCCTGTGTGAAACATATCTGAAAATAAAAATGTGGAATTTGGAAATCTGTGGGTGAGAGATTTGAAAGAAATTATAAATTGGAATTGATGATAAAATATCATGGTTACTATATGTATGTGACACAAGTGAGATGAAATATCTGTCCGGGAGGGACATATGATGGCTGTCAAGTTGGAAAAACATAGAGAAAGGTTATTGTTGTGACATGAGAAAACTATGATAAGACATGATCATCATAGAAAATGTTGTGTTGTGCTAACACGGGTCGGAGGGACGCCTTGACAGAGCAAGTCAAAGGGATGCCTCGACTGTAAGACTTGGTAAAGTCTCAAAAACTCTTCCTGTGTGAAAAATCCTTGGTAAGGCAAGGAGGATCACCCAAGGGATTGTATAACAAAGAAAGGAATGCATGAGCTTGGGCCTATAGGGTGAGTGACCGCAAGGAAGAGGAGACTTAAAATAATTCTTGTAGACTATTGGTTTGGATCATGCACACAATGTGTATGTCAAGGAAAACAATGGGCCAAGTTAGTAAGACAAACAACTAGATGCAGATCCATGAAATTGCACAGATAAGTATTGTGTTGATATAAATATTTCCTCTTGTGTTTTAAAAAACAATAAAATGTTTTTCCATGAAATTGTGATTAATATGCTTGTTGTTTGAAATCATTGTAGGCATGTGGCAAAGGCCAAGAGTCTCAGAAAGGACCAAGAAGATAAAAGGGAAATGTATCTAAAGCAACTGAAGCATGAGGCATGAATGGTGTTGTTGAGATGCAAAGAAAACCGAGGATGGTGTCACTTTAAGGGGGAGGGGATTGTGATACCCCTATTCCCCCCAGTTTGTAAATATAACTATATTTTGCTAAAACGGTAGTGTAAATATTTATGCTACTAATGTAAAAAGGAAAATGTTGACAACTGCTAAGGGGGATTACCTATACAGGTCATGATGCCATGAGAGGGAAACAATGAGGAAATTTCCCTTGCCAATTTAAAATTCAAGAAAAATCCAGATTGCCCATTTTCTAGAATTGTGATTAATGGAGGAAGTTGGCAGTTGAAATATCAACTTCCCACATTTATGAAAAATAATGGGTTTGTACCAGAACTTCCTTGCTTTAGAAGCATGGAAAGAAAAGTACCCATCTACATGACTCTAGGCTGAACCACAAATTGGGGGATTTGACCCAATAAATATTGCAAAAGGAGGCAGGAAATGAAAGGAAAATTATGGGTAGAGAGGGAGGAAGTAGAGGAATGGGTCTGGTGACCATTTTCTGAAGAGGGAGAGCATGTGTAGCTCTCTTGTTCTGAAGAGAATGAAAAAATGAATTTGTTCTAGGTATGGGAATTGTTGGGCAACGTTTTCTAACCGAGATGATAAACATGGTTAAAAAGAGGATGAGTGAGTGAGGAAGAACTCATTGCAGACCCCCTTGCTTGATAGAGAGAAACAATCTGCTAAATTCATGTGGGAAGAGGAGAGTGATCTTTGTCCCTCCGTGTTGCTGAACAAAAGGAAGAGTCTCTCTCAGAGCATCATGACCTGGATAGGGGTTGGTCAGCGGTAAATCCGTTCAAGAGTTGCTGTGCCTATGGTTGGGAGGAAAAGTGCACCCCTTTCAGCAGTTGCAACATTTTCTGGGTCCTAGATAAGTATATTTTTGCTAAATCTCTATAGCGTCAAGTTTAGAGAAAGTTATAGACAGTGTTTTAAGAGTTGTGTAAGTTTAATTTATGAAAAATCTAGCTTGATAAATTTAGGTAAAAGGAAGAGAATGTCTTAGCTGAAGCTCATTTGATTGAATTTCTTATCTCTTGACTATCTGTGTGCTAAAATAATATTTCTGGGGGTGGAGGTTGTCGTTGAATGTGCTGTACAATTTAATGCATGCTTGGGAAATGATTACTGAACAGTTAAGAATATCTATAACACATCTGAAAGAAGAGAGAGTGATTTTTCTGTGTAATAGTGCTCCATTTTAGTATGTCCTCAAGTCCTATGCCAGAAAAGTTAGAGGATATCAGATCTATGTGGACTTTAGGAAATAATCCCAAATATGAGAAAACATTAAAAGTCCTTATAAATAATCACTGAGGAAAAATAATTAGGACATAAACACAAATTTGGTCTAAATGAATTAAAATACAAAAGTTCTCAAAATTCTATTTGGGGAATAATTAATAAACATTTATGTTTAAATGGTGTTAAATCTCCTTGGGAAGAATCCCCTTAAATTTTGCTCGGCAATAAATCTTGGTAGAAACACCGAATTTACTGTGGAGGTAAATCTTTGTATTGAGACCATTTTCCTTAAAATTAGTAAGAGTAGTATAATACAGTAATAAGAAAATACAATTTTACTCATTTACCCATGATAAGGTAGAGATTATAATTATATTTTAATTTCCAGGATGGAGAAATTTCCTTGGAACATAAACTTTTATTAAATCCATTTATAAGGCCTGGAAAACTATATTTTTCTTTCCTTATTTTTTGTAAGAGAAAATATTTTTCTTTAAATCTTCAAGGTAACAAAATTGAATAAGACTATGGAAATATATGTATATATGTCTATATACATATACATATACATATTATTTTATTATTATGAAAATGGAGGATTAAATCTCCTGGAGCGTAAAATACTTGAGACCAAAGATAACATATTTATTATTATTTTAATGTCAAACACACCAGGGAATAAACAGTGACCAAATGCTTTAACCATTTCGTGGTCTTCAGAACTCTAGGAGTTCAGAGCTTTGGGATTTCGGGGTGTTTGGGGTGATGGAACTCACGAACCAAAGTCACCGAAGGCCCATACCTTATCTTCCTTGTGCAAGGTTGCAAAAGATAAGAAATATAATTAATTGCATTGTATGGTAATTAAAATGATCCATTAACGCAAATTAATATAATACACCTTTATTACACACACACACACATATATTATTACAATTAAACAAAAATAATTGTATTTATGTTACGTTGTAATACCAGTGGGTCCCCTTCGGAACTCTAGGACTCTGGGACTCCGGGTTATCTGAGAATGAAGAATTGCATGGAGGAGCTAAAGGCCTGGACCCAAATATCCTTTCCTTCATTACAATATTGAATATTAAATGTAATATTAGATATTGTTGAAACCTAGGTGAGAATTTCGATAGGTATAATATAATATATTATATTAATGTTTATTAAAATGGATTACACGTGAACGAAGTCAGCCATTTCTAAATATTAAATAATGTGGAAACGTGCATAAGTGGGGCCACTTCGGAGCTTCGGGACTCCGGGGCTTTGGGAGATTGGAGTATAAGGAATGTGGTGGAGAGTCGAAGGGGGTTGAACCGAAGTTCTTTATCTCTCTCTCTCTCTCCCTTATTTCAAATATTAATAAAATATTGGAGACCTTGTAAACTTGGGCGCAATCTCCAAAAACATGTAATACAATATTATATATATTATAAATGAGTTATTGTTATATTGGCACGTAATAAAGTACAAAACCTATTTACCCTTTTTAATTTAATATTAAAAGCGAAGTCACATGTAAGCGTGGACCCTTCAGGAGTTTGGGGCTCCGAGAGTTCAGAGTTTCGAGACTTCGGGATGTTGGGGAAGATAGAGCATAAGAGAAAAATGATCGAAGGTTGAACCTATTTTCCCATATCCCAATATTATAATAAACACATAATTAATTATATTGTATGACAATATAATAAATAATATTTGCACAAATGTATGGTAGGATGTTATAGCAAGATTTGCCTCACCATTACTATCTTGCACAGAGGGCCTTTTTCCATTTCCCTATGTAGACTTATCATCCCTTTTTTTATGAATCCAGAGCTAAACATATATACTTTTCCACATATACGCTCACTAATTTCTTTGCAAGATGCGTATACTCTTGTTGCTCCACTACAACTCGCGTATATCGAGATTTGTGCTAGAAAATACAAAATGAAGTCGGGTTTCCATGTCACGACAGGAGATCTTTGATCCTTGGCCTTCCATATACTGGAAATGTTCTGAATCGGCCCTTCAGTTGCATTCTAAAGGCTATAAGAGCACAACTTCGATCTATGGAAAAGAGGAGAAAGCATTCAACTTTGAGAGCAAAGTTACTCTGGAGAAATTACTTCATATTGAGTCTGCATCCCTTTGTCCCTCAAGTATGAACACAGTGTTAAGCCCCCAATAACTTCCCTTATTGTTGAGAGGACCTCATTGCCTCTTTCCTATGAGCTTGCCTTTAGTGGAGGATTGAAGTGGTGGAGACCCAGCTGGAAGGAACTTGGTTTCTTGGTTTCGAACCATGTCGACATGGAAATCTGTAATGTTGATACTTCTGTCGATCAATTATTGATAGAAATAATCCTTTCTCGTCCTATCAATATCTTGAAAATATATGATTATTATCCATGGACGTGTTTGTAATGTTTATTAATGGATTATGCTATCTAATGTGCTAAATCATTTTTATTATCACTATATACCTGCGTTGCTTGTTTGTTGAGAACTTCTTGCAGGTACAAAGCTTTGGGTCAAAGTGCTCAATGGTGGAACATCGTCAAACGTTGGATCAAGGTAGGCTTCTTTCTTATATTACACATTAGTATATAGCATATGTTGGAATTGAGTTGATTTTTGCAGTCACACCTATCTTTTGTGGTTTACCCTTGGCCATAGAGAGTTTTTCCCTTGTAACATAGGAGTCAGACCCTCTTTGTAGCTCTGGGAGTTCAGGACTCCGGATGTTCGGGGATGATAGAGGGAACAAGCTAAAAGGGCTGAAGGCCTGAACCTACCTCATTTACATCATAATGTAGTATCATTAATATCATATTGCATTATAATATAACCTACGTGGAACCCTCTTCAAAATTTTGGCGTTTGGGAGATTTGGGTTCATAAAATCTTGATGAGGAATTTTCGCCGAAGTCCGAAGGCTTAGGTATTAATGGATACTAATAATCCTAAGTGCCCCTTTGATATAAATTAATCATATTATAATATAATTAAATACAATTATATTATAATATAATTAATAAAAGGATAATTTGTGGTTGAATATATAGTTAATCATTTTTTCCAGTAAATAAATAAATATGCATATATTTAGATATATATGTTAAATTACGTGAAAATGCAACATGGAGAAATTGAATTATATACCTTAATTAAGGTTAATCAACTTAAGTATATTATGGAGAAATTAATCTCATTATGTTATAATATAATTACTGATAATTATCACATGAGTAATTTATTGAGTTAGTGTTAAAATACTTCTAAGGGGGAAAAGAGAAAGTAAAAATCTCAGTAATTACTGAGCCATGGGTATTAGGCTAAGAGAAAAATTTATACCCCATCCCTTAAAAAGGTACTTACAAGTTGGGTGTGTGACACCCTTGTACTCCTCCTAGCAACCTTGCAATAAATGACTTGTCAACTAGCAAATGAGATGAAGCTTAATGGAGGGTGTATGAACTTATACTCCTCCTAGGGTTTCAACCAATAACAATTATGAAACAAGAAAGAAGAACTATCGATTTCATATTTTCCTTACCAATTTCAAAGAGATGCAAGATAAAAAACTCTAGTTCACCAAGAAAAGACCATTCATAAGCAAGATTGAATACCTCCAAGAGGTGAGCACGACCTTAGCTCCATAATTCACCAAGTTAATTCACCATAAAACATTTGCACAAGAGAGAGAGAGAGAGATCAAATTGCCCAAAGAGGGTGCAAATTTCAGCCAAGTAGTCTTCTGACAATGGGAGAGCTATGTTCAAATGACAAGAGTTTGATATCTATTTATACAAATCTTTCTAAAAGTGTTTTTCCACTTATTTTTAGGGTAACCACAAAGTAAGGGGTCAACAACCCTTACTTTTCCCCTTTACATTATCAAATTCAAATTTAACTTTTAAAAAATGCACATAAGAAACCCTAATGTGTCGTCATCCTTCTAAAGGATGACGTTTTAACACTTTTTTGCAAGTTGCTGGAGTAGAGAATGGAAGTTGTTGGGCCTTCTAGGGCTTGCCTCTCATGCGCTAGAGTTTCCTCCTTCAAGCCAAGCCTTCTCCCATCAAAATGTGCCAAGTGTCAATCGTCAAAACCTTCACCACCAAAACCCTAGCCCTAGGGTGATGTCAAGTTCCTCAAGTGTGACATTTGATCCTTAAGAGAAAAATGTTGGGATGGAAATGTGCTAGGATAGGTCCTCCAAGGTTTCTCATGTTGATACCGAGAGGGGGGTGAATCAATATTAAGTACAATTAAAAACCTTTTTCAACTTATACTTAAGCCATTTAATTATATCCAATGAGCAATGCACAATAGTATAAGAGTTACACCAATACATCAAAATACACCATGCACAATATATGATAAATAATCAATAGTTATTATTCAAGGGAAGTAACGACTTCCAAAGGTAGCTACAACTTCCAAATATAAAGGGAGGGATAAACCTCCAAGTGGAAGATACAATCCTCCAATATCAAGAGAGGGTTAACCTCTCCATCCTTGCCCCTTCCTTCCACCCAAGAATATATGAGATATAATAAAAATTTACATTAAATCATGACCATCAACCAACCATCACATAGAACCCGATAATGCTTCCCGAGACTTCTTCAATTTCTGCAATTATTCAAATCTTGGAATACTTTGATCCTATAGATAATATTACTCAATGTATTCTCTGAAACTTCTCCAAGTTTCACTCCTTGAATCCTCCCCAAAAATAAGTTATAGAAAGAATGGTAGACTTTATTCAATTCTGGTTTATTCAGGAGAGCGAACTTGTACTTCATTTGTATTCTCTATGAATAAGTTATGACTGTTGTACTCGGAACACCTGTTTATTGACTAGCTTCAGGACTGGTCAAAAACCCTATCTTCCATAGAGTGTATCTCCATAATTATAGCGAATAAAGAGATGAAACTTGTTGATTAAGGTTGGTTGTCATTTATGTCAACCCTTGAAGAAATCCCCGTAGCACAAAGGTTTGGGTAATGGATCCAATATTGTTTGATGTAAATATGACTCATTATTGTTTTGTCGTGGTTTATAAGAAGTAAATATGGATGAACTCCAAAGTGGTCCCCTTATGGTGAAAGCACTCACGGGAAGACACTTTGCAGAGTAAGAGAACCCATGATTAATTGTGGAATAATGAGATGAAGGACAATGATTTTTTCAGGAAAAATATCCTAGATGGATATTGCTTGTCATTCCATTTCCAGTGGTATGTGGAACGTCACATAACTCCTCACGGTTAGAGAGTTATGGCCATGAGAAGTTGGAGACCCCGGGTTTGGGTAATGGACCCAAGTTTGTTTGATGGGTAACAGTATGAGTTATGATCTATTTTCAGATAATACTATTCTATATGGATATTACATGTCATGCCATTTCTGGTGGTATGTGGAACATCACACAACTCTTCACGGTTTGAGATTTATGGCCTTACGAAGTTGGAGGACCCTCATATGTCATCTAGAAGCCCCAAAAGGTCAAAGTAGTCAAAGTGGTTTAAGAGATTTTAAAAGGTAAATAATAAAGTGAAGTAATGAGTGTATTATAATTCAAAGTGAATAC